>PISX010012823.1:0-59351 GCA_004024625.1 Mellivora capensis
TTATTTATTTTTTTTTTAAAGATTTTATTTATTTATTTGAGAGAGAGGCAGTGAGAGAGCATGAGCGAGGAGAAGGTCAGAGGGAGAAGCAGACTCCCCGTGGAGCTGGGAGCCCGATGCGGGACTCGATCCCGGGTCTCCGGGATCATGACCTGAGCCGAAGGCAGTCGTCCAACCAACTGAGCCACCCAGGCGTCCCTAAAATAGTTTTTAATCCACATTCTTTATCTTTTCTTACAAATGGCCTCTCTGTTCCTAATTTAATTTTAATGAAATTTCCAGACTTCCTCCTTAAAAGAGAGTATCTTGAGGGGCGCCTGGGTGGCTCAGTGGGTTAAAGCCTCTGCCTTCGGCTCAGGTCATGATCCCAGGGTCCTGGGATCAAGCCCCGCATCAGGCTCTCTGCTCAGTGGGGAACCTGCTCCTCCCCTCCCACCGCCTGCCTCTCTGCCTACTCATGATCTCTCTCTGTCAAATAAATAAATAAAATCTTTAAAAAAAAAAAAGAGTATCTTGATTTCCATCAAAGAGCCTTTGGCATATTAGAGATTAATCTGGAAAGAAATTTATGTGGCTGATTCAGATTATATCTGGAGTTCTACTGCTTCCTGGAAATTAGCCTTACCAGCCAGACTATCCCATATGATTTCAAGTATCTAGGCAAAAAAGTCATCATATACTTCATCTAATGTTATATTGTGGAACCAGGAGAGACAGTTACTACTTTCTTGATTATAGATCCTGGACTATAATTTAACTCTGTATAGTTTCTATTTCTTTGTAACATGGATAATTTCTGTTTCCTTATGAGGTCCTACAGTTTGTATATAGCCGTCAAATGAAATAATGCGTGAAAGCATTTTTCAGACTATATGCTGCTACAGAACTCTGAAGAGTTCAATGAGTATTCCATATTTCTGTCAGGGGTGCTCAATATATATAATTCATAGCATCTTTATAAGAATTCAAAATTTGCTGATACATTTGCATGTATTCTTCCTCACGGCATCGAGTAATTCAGGATATGAGCATGGGTGATTATACCCATGTTGAATGTGAAAAAACTGAAACTTCAGGCACACTCCCCAAGCCCATTGCGGGGCTCGATCCAGGACCCATGAGATCATGACCTGAGCCAAGACCAAGAGTGGGACACTTAACCAACTGAGCCATCCAGGCTCTCTGACAGAAACAGCTTCCCTAAAAATGTGTGTTACCTATAAAAGGATAACATAGTATTTGCAGATCTGTTTGAGATTGTTTTGTATATCAAGCACAATTAATGTAAATTACAGGCAATATTGAGCTGAATGTACTGAAATAAGAGAAAATTGTATGAGCTAAAAGTAGAGGTCTCCGACTTTCTGGAAAGGGGCAAGATACAAATATGTGATGTCACCTCGGAGTTTTCATGTCTCTACCAGCTTGGGAAAAGTGCTGCTGTTATCAACTCCCGAGTATCCAAGTCCTTCAGAGGGACTTCTCGTCCTCCATCTTTATTAACCAAAGAGCCTGCGTGACTGGGGCTAAACAACAGTGCATGGGAGCGGGACAGAGCAAGCATGCGCTCTCGGGTTGACTGCTGCTCCCTTATCAAAGCGTGTGGCTGGGAAAGGGCTACTGTGTGGGGGGGGACAAACTATGGCACAGTAGCTCCTTTTGACCATAACCAGACCTCAGTCTCGGGGACAGATCTCCTCATGTTCCCATAGAGTTTTGTGCGTGTGTTTGCTTTCTCCTGTGGAGAGGACCTGCTGTTTTCACCTGATTGTTTCCAACATGTTCTTGCATTGGTTTGAGAGGGATAAAGGGGAAGCACAGGCTCTGGAGCCTGATCGCCTGGGCCCTGGCAGTCCCATCTGTTGGCTCTACGACCTTGGTCATGGTATTTAACCTGCAAAAGCCGTACATTTCCGATCTATAAAACGGGTAATAATTGTACCTTCCTCATATGGTTGTTGTGAGAACCGTGCCAGGCGTGTAAGGAATGCTCAAAAATATTAGCTGTCATCATGACCGTTGTTAATGTTACCTGTGGACAAACGAAGGCAGAACAAGAAGACCCTCTCAAACGTTGTCTTCTAGAGTGGGGCTCTTTAACTTGCCCACAGCTCCAGTGTCAGATCTCGAAGAATTCAGGACCGTAGTGTGACCGTTGTGCTACATGACCTGTTTACCGGATGGATGGCTCGTCATGCGGCCTTAGTTTCATGAGAGAGAGCAGCGGAAGCAACTAAACCTAGTGCTGAGGAAAAACCATTAGCAATAGCATCACCTCGCATTTATTGATGGGATGCAGGGAACCGTGCACAGACCATGGTGGAATGAGTGTCGGACCCTCAAAGGAATTCATACGTATTCACCAGGGACACGGGAAGGGGACTTGAAGAGGGCTGTAATGGGACAGAAATGGCATTCGTGGTGTGCTCCTCAGACTGTAAGATATAGGGTAAGTAGACCCGGAAAGGGAAAAGAAGAGATGATTTCTCCAAGAAGGCAGATGACAGAAAGAGGAGGAACTGGAGAGGGCCCCCACAGTGGGGAGACAATAGGAAGGCACTGAAGCTTTTGTGGGGGAGGGGTTAGTGAGAAGTCAGGGAGAACTTGGTGATGCATAGTGTGAGTGGAGCAGTCAGAAAATGAGTCAGGGGAAAAGGCTTTGGGGCAGGTTTTAGAAAGGGAATGGAAGCCCAGCTGTCCTGTTCTACCACATCAGCACCAGTACCAATCCCTTCCAGTGCTAGGTGCGGTGAGGAGACAGGGAGATTGAAGCTGGAACACTTGAGATTGTAAATCTTGCTCCATATATAGTGTGTGTAATTAATTATAAGGACAAATAAGTAAAACTTAAACACCAGAATAAGTGCAAAATAATGTAGGGGATAAATTGCAAGGTAGATGGTGAGTGATTGGAACTGTGAAGGCTCCTTCATGAGTCTTCAAGAGGGAATGGAGTTTTTAGGAAAGGTCATGACTGTTTTGGAAAGGAAGTGGATGGCCAGCCAGAGAAAGGGTAGCTGAAAAGAGGGTAGTGCCTGGCATGTGGAGCATGCTTCAGGTGGGTCTGAGGAAGGAGGCCAAGACATAGTGTGAGCTTTTGAGGAGATCAAAGAGCAAGTTTTGCCTGAAAGAGGAGTAGTGACCGTTCTGGGGTCAGAGAGAAGTCATTGAGTTTCAGTGGGAAAATAGACCCTTGTGACATCTAAATCTTTCCTCCCCTTTCCCTTGTTTTGAGATCTGGCAGGATTGTGTGTGTTCTCAGGCTCCTCTGGATCGTGCTTACTGGTCCAGGGAAAGGAGAAATCTGACTGGTTGGTTCATTGCCTTCTCTCCTCAGCCCAGAGGCAAACAGGCTTCTTCTGGACTCCAGCAGAGGATGCTTCCTCAGAAGTGTATGCTTCTGCTCATTGAACTTGGTTGTGACTTGATGGTTTAAAAAAATACAACCAACCCGTAACCAAAACAACTTTCTTTCCCTGCCATATTTTTCACTCTAAGTTCTCTAGCTTTTGTTTCTGAAAAAAAGCCTCTGGTGGTATTCAGCTATAAGAATATCTCTTCTCTTACCAGCAAAAGGTTTGGGAACATGAATGTGCCCCACCATACAGCCAGACTTTTGTGTTTACTCTGGAGGAAAAAGAAAGCCTCTTCTCAGATCACTGTCCGATGTCTGTCTCATAAATGGTGCCTTTGGTTCCCTTTCTCTCTCTCTCTCTTTTTTCTTTTCTTTTAAACTCCCAGCCCATCCTGTTCTCTGTCTTCTAAATATGGGCACCTGGCACACATGACATCTCTTTGATTTAAAGATACAAAATATCTCATAAGCAGCACCCGGACACATGACATGGGATGTGTGAGCAGGTGCAGTTGGCGCCAAGCAGGTATCCGAACTAGATGACAAGTGCTGTGACCTGCTGCCTCAGCCGTAAGTGCCAAGTCTCCGAGCGCCCTAGAGGAGGGGGCTGAGCCCCAAGGAAAAGGCTGAATTTGAAGACCTGGGTTTGAATACAGGCTACATGACTTTAGACAATTCATACCAACCCTTCCTGCCTTGCAGTGTTGCAGATTAAAATCAAAATGAGGACAGTGGATAGGAGACTGCATTGTGAAATGAAGCACCCCATAGATTTATGTGTGTGCTTTTGTTTTGCTTTGCTTTCTAGAGTATAATTCTTTTAATAAATCGTAAAATCACAGTGTTCCAAAATCAAATTACAAAAAAGCATCTAAAACGCAGCTTGTTTTCCTCTCTGTCACTCTCCACTCCCCTCTTTCAGGTTGCCATTCCTGTTAGTTTCTCTTTCCGCTATCACTTGGTTTAGTGCATCAAAGGTAACACACCTTGTTAGCCTGCTCTGCCTCTTGCTCTCACTTCGCTGAACAGCATGTCTTGGAGGCATTTCAAATCAGTATGTTTCCGTATCGGGACAGCGTCATTATTTTCCATTGTCTGGATGTACCATAGTTTATTCAACCAGTTTCCTTACAAATGGAACTTGGGGTATTTCTAGTCTTCTGCTATTACAAACAATGTTGCAGTGAGTTAATATATGTGTGATGTTTCCAGCAGTGCCTAACATGGTAAGTGTCAAATGAGTATTAGTTATTGTGATAAATACTTACTGTGTTCCTGCAAGTATTGTACGTCTGTGGGACAAAGTTTCAGAAATAGCATTAGGGAAAGGGGTAAACGCATTTGAAATTTTTATAGACACTGCCAAATTTCACTTCATAGGGATTGTGTCATTTTCCACATTTGCTATATATTCTCTAGATATGTAAGGTATTGCAGCACCTGGGTGGTTCAGTCAGTTAAGCATCTGCCTGTGGCTCAGGTCATGATTCCAGGGTCTTGGGATCGAGCCCTGAGTTGGTGGGCTCCCTGCTCAGCAGGGAGTCTGCTTTTTCCTCTCCCTCTGCCTGCAGCTCCCCCTGCTTGTGCGTATGCACTCTTTCTCTGTCAAATAAATAAAAATGAAATCTTAAAAAAAATTAAATAGATAATGAAGGATATGTACAAAGATTGAGTTGCAAAAATATTCATAGCAGTGTTGTTTCTAAGGATGAAAAAACAAGCCAGACTTCATCAGTAGGGGACTGATTAAATTCAAATTTTTGGCTGGCTCATCCAAATTCAGCACTTAAAAATTATGATGTAGAATAGTTGTATTGTTTAAATTAATATGGAAAGAGATGAAGTGGAAAACGCAGCCTGTGTGGTACTTTGTAATAAAAGAGCATGTGTGATGTCTCGTTTTTATTAAATGTGTAGAGTCTACACGCAGGAACTTTATCAAAGGCTGGATGTAAAATCTGAATAGAGCATATCTCTAGATGGTGGGATTGCAGGCAGGTCTTAGATTTGAATTTCTCCCCTGCTCCTCATCCACCTCTTCCTCTTCCTCATTTTCTGCCTTTTCATCTTCTTCCTCTTCCCATGTTTCCAAAATCTGTTATAATTAGTGTTTATTATTTGAGTAGTCTTTAGAATTAGGAGCCAAAAACCAGTATAAGAATTCTGAAGTTTTGGGCGCCTGGGTGGCTCAGTCGGTTGAGTGTCTGCCTTCAGCTCAGGTCATGATCCCAGGGTCCTGGCATCGAGTCCCACGTCGGGCTCCCTGCTCAGTGGGAAGTCTTCTTCTCTCTCTGCCTCTGCTGCTCCCTCTGCTTATGCTCTCTCTCTCTCTCTCTCTTTCAAATAAATAAAATCTTTAAAAAAAAATTCTGAAGTTTTGAGGAGAAAATCACTTACCCGTTGAATAAAGTTATCATTTTGTTATTTCTTGTAAGGTTTTTTTCACCTACGTATCTGGATTCATAACATAGTTGTAATTATGTAAGATATATTGTCTGTATGCTCTTCACGTTTATTGCTTAAATGTTTTCCATGTTGCTGCATGGTCTTCGCAACTTCATTTTAAATGACTGGCTAATGTCCCGTGAAGTAGTTTCTCAGTGTTTATTAGGAGGTTGGAAATACGAGACAAATGCCCGTGAGGTGTTTGCTTTCCTTTCTTGGAGGCTTTCTTCACCCTTGAGTTATCACCATCAGGTGGGAGATCGGCAGTGACGTCATGAGGCCCCGAGAATCCAGCCTCCTTAGATCCATGCTGCCAGGCACATCCATCAGAGCAGAACAGAAACTTGATTCTGTCACACCTTTTTCAAAAAATAGCCCCCCAAAACACCCCACATTAACCACAGATCATTTGTTAGTGAGGTAAAATACCTCATAGAAGGCAGAGAGCAAAAAACAGAAGACATCTAACTCATAAATGATAATATATTTACCACCTTAATCAAGTCTGAAAGGTTGGGAAATGTTAGATCTCTGGTAGAATTTCAGAAAACCGTTATTTTCAGGTAAAGATCTTCTTCCCCTTAAACTAACCTGTTCAATATTGTTCTGTTTCTGAGTGATTTTGGTCTAATCAGTCTAGAGTTGTATCAACAGACACTGTTTTTCCCTTTACAGAACAACACTACCCTTTCCCTTAACAAATACAGAAACACTGGCAGTTTTTTTGAGGACTGTTCACGTATTTTGTTTCTTTCTCATTGCCTGTAAACAATTTATACCTTTTTTTTTTTTTAAGATTTTTTTTTAAAGATTTTTTATTTATTTATTTGTCAGAGAGAGAGGGAGAGAGAGCAAGCGAGCACAGGCAGACAGAGTGGCAGGCAGAGGCAGAGGGAGAAGCAGGCTCCCCGCGGAGCAAGGAGCCCGATGTGGGACTCGATCCCAGGACGCTGGGATCATGACCTGAGCCGAAGGCAGCTGCTCAACCAACTGAGCCACCCAGGCGTCCCAAACAATTTATACCTTAAGCAAAATGTGATTTCTCCATAGTTCCTAAAACTGACTTTCTGTTTCCTTAAATATAACCTTGGGCTCCTTGTTGCAGATTTTTCTTCTCCTTTTTCCCTGGGGAACCCCTGTTTCTGGTGGCCAGAGTGCTTAAGGGCTGGAAGCTGCAACTTCCTTCAAATCACAATAGCCATTTTTAACCTACCTGAAAAAAAAAAAACATAAACCTGCCTACATGGGTACTTTGCTGCTCCCACACATGGCACTCACTTGGGTCTGGACGTACGGATCCTAATCTCCAGCTCCCGAGACACGGAAGATACAACAGTTACGGCAGCCCCGAGTTCATTATCTGCTCAGGGTGCAATTACCTGGCCTACCTAGACTGAGGTGTTTGTGGGCCTCCTAAGACCTCAGATCCTGAAGAGAGAGGCAAATCAAGGCAGGTCCTCTGGGTAGGGACAGAGAGGGCGGGTCGCAGTTGATAGGAGTTTTAATTTGTGAGGACTTCATCTGATCTGCTTTTGGAACAAGATAGTGTACATGTACTTATTGTCCATCTTCTCTGCGCATTCTTTGAAGACTCATTTGATTGTGTGATGATAGTATAGTCGTAAGGACACAGAACTTTATTACACGAATCTGCCTCTGTCCTTCACCTGCCTCACTGTCCAGAGCCATTCTAGGGATTTATTTAGCCTGGGAAGGGGAAGGATGACTACCGTCTCAAATTGTGTGGTGTTTAGTAGTCTGGTTTCCTGCCCACTGAAAGGCCCTCTTGGGGAAGGCAGATAATGAATTTCTCAGGAAGCAGTGACTTGGGATGCAGCACGAGATGGTACTGGTTGGCCCTTCCGCTGCCCGAGTGGATAGTTGGCGTCTGTTGATAGGACTCTCTGTCCGTTGAGAGAATTTAGTAGCACTCGTGTAGGTATATGTTGCGAGCCAGGTCCTCGAGGGACATAAGCAAAGCCAGGGGCTTGGGGATACTGAATCCAGGCAGAAATTGGAAGCAGCCCTGGCTAAAGCGTCCGTTGGGTCTGTGGTCCCCTTGCCTGTACCTCTGGTTGAGAAGAGGAGTGCTGGTCAGGAGGCGGGCGTCAGGGGACAGAGATGCATTCCCTTGCCGGCTTGGAGGGAGCCCTTGAGCACTTTTGCACTGCGTTCCCTTGTGACGATAGACGTCCTTTGCCACATCGGGGGAGCTGTCCTTGGCTTCTGTCAGAGGTGAAGAGGAGAACTGGGCACAGGAGACCTCACCGAAACAGTTGTGTTTTCATGTTAAATAATGTCCTCTGTGACACCATGTAGCTTACACAATTAGACTTGCCATCATGTTGCATTTTTTAAATTTATTTATTTGACAGAGAGAGATCACAAGTAGGCAGAGAGGCAGGCAGAGAGAGAGAGAGAGGGAAGCAGGCTCCCTGCTGAGCAGAGAGCCCGATGCGGGACTCGATCCCAGGACCCTGGGATCATGACCTGAGCCGAAGGCAGCGGCTTAACCCACTGAGCCACCCAGGCGCCCCATCATGTTGCATTTTAATGACTTAAATCAGTCTGGCCTTTAGGTCAGCAGTTGTCAAAGTGTGCTCTCAGGACCCCCGCGGCTCCCTGGGACCCTCTTAGGGGGTTTGCAAGGTCTTCCTTTCAACAAAGTATCTGAATGAGGCCAGGTTTTCCTTCTTCTCCTTCAGCCAGAACAACAGATTGCAACAGATTGCAGACAGAGCAGATATAAGAATTCATTTGTCTTCTGTGAAGCCAGACATTAAAGTGTAAAACAAAGCCATTTTTCTAACTAAGGTTTATTTTGTCTTGGAGAATATAATGGTTTTTTCCTAAAAATATATTATTTCTATTCATGTTTTTTAAAAATTCTTATGAATTAGTATTTTTGACTTTGTTTTCATTTCTAATATGGTGAACACCAGTAGGTGTTCCCCACATAAACAACTTTCTGGCATCCTCATTCATTTTAAGAATATAGTGGGGCCTAGACATTGGAGAACTGCTCCCCTAGAGGACTGCCATGGGAGAAACACCTATAACTTCTTCCTTTTTCTTGGTCCCATATAGTGAGAAATGATAGAGCACAGAAATCGATTTGCACAAACACTTTGAGGGAAAAATGGCTCAAGTGTCTAGTATAGAACAGGTGCCGGATATGGTTAAGATGGGAGTGATGATGACGATGGTGATGAAGACTGCTGGTGCCTGAGTCCTTGGATGTGTAGATGTGCACAGTAGCCCCGTGTAAGTTCACATTTCTGTGCTCTGGGCTCTCTCCTTGACCAGTTCGTATTTTAAATACACACTTTAGTTGCTCACTTTAATTTTACTCTTTATATTATCAGTGGCCAATTTTACCAGTGAAGCATTTTTTCCCCTCTTTAGGTTTGTTGGAAGTACGTTCCTGAAGGGGAATTTGTTTTGTCCTAGTGGAGCCTGAAATACAGGTTAAGAAAAGGCAGGCTTCTAAGATGGGTGGATGATGGCTGACACCATGTTTTCTCTCGGCTGAGCTCTCAGCCTAGGGCGTTCATACAGTCCTACGCAGTGGAGAGGTCTGTAAACTGTAGAGCCTCGCTGAGGAAAAGAGGTCAAGAAGCTGTCTCAGTCTTCCATTTCTGCCTGATCTTCACCACAGATTTTCCACTAGGAAAGCAAAGACTGTGTTATCATTTGACTTTCACAGGATCACCAGCAAATAAGCAGCTACCTGGGAATGAAGACACGGGCCCCATTAGGTTTCCCCTAGCAGCTTAGCTGCTCGCAGGAATTTACAGGGGAGAGGAAGGTAGGAGAAGAGCCTGTGATGCTGAGAAGGTGGGCAGGGTAAGGATGAAACTAGGGTGCTCGCCCTTCTGATCCTAGAGATCATTCCCCTTGGCGTTGGCTCTATGAACAAGAAGCCTTTCCTCCTGTCTTCTAGGGTCACATGGCTCCTCTTCAGCCCAGACAGCCCGGGCAATGAAACAGCACAGGATCCGCGAACAGTCTTAGGTCGGAGGCCCAGGTCGGAACCTTCCCTGTGCGACCAGGCCTGTCACCTAGTTACTCTGAGCCCCAGTTTTCTGACAGATGAAATGATAGCCATGCCTGTCCCGTCTGCATCACAGAATGGTTAGTAAGACTTAGAGTAAGTGAGGTTCTAGACGGGAAAGCTGAAAAACATGTGCAGGTATAAGTTTTGTAAAAAGCTTCTTTATAGTGCTAGTGGGGCTTCTGCCCTTTGCCCCTTGCCCTCTGGGTTCATGAGCCTTCTGTTCTTTCCTCCAGGTTACCTGTGCATGACAGATGAGTGGTTCTCTGAGTATGTCTACGAGGTAGTGGTGGACAAGAAGCACGTTCCCGAAGAGGTGCTAGCCGTGCTAGAGCAAGAACCCATCGTCCTGCCGGCCTGGGACCCCATGGGGGCTTTGGCCGACTGACACTGCCTCCAGCTCTTTCCTCCTCCTCCGGGACCTGAAGTAGCTGCAACGGACAGATCCAAGGACTGAAGCCAAAGTTACATGGATTCCCACAGGACACAGTCAGACTCTTGGATTTCTCCTCCAGGAACCTCTTCAGAGAAGTGTGCTTTATGATGAGACAAAACATTCTTAAAGGGAAAGATCAGGTCACACTCTGTACTCTCCTCCTCCCCAACAGCTCAGGATCTCTTAGCATTTTAATCAGCTGTCATTGTTTGTCCTAACTCTGTCATAAAGGTCTGGCTTAGTGTCTTTTCAGAAGACAGGAGAGGATGAGCAATTGAATATGGAGAGAAAATGGACCCCCAATGCTCCTTGTTTCTAGGGTAGGGGCGGGGGAGGGTTATCTTGAGATTCGAGCTTGCAAACTGCATGCTGCCCGGCAGCATCACTGTCCTTCCTAGATGGCAGTCACTGAATCCCGTTTTTGTCAAGGTAGTTTTCTGTGCCTCTGATAGCCCAGGAATGGGAGGTTGATCGAGTCTGACATGATTCCTTCCTGTTTGGAACTGTGGGGAAGCACAGCTCTCCTTGAGTGGAGGCTTAGAGAAAGAGGAGTGTGAGAACAACCAAAACCATATCATGATCTGAATTATAACCCTTAGGGGGCGCCCTAGCCCAATGGTTTAACTGCGGCCTCTGGAATCTGGAGTCGGGTGGGCAGGAAAAGGCTGATGCCATTCTTTCTGACAACTAGATGGTGCTGAGAAGCTTTTGAATAAAACACTTTGCTAAATGAGAGTGAATGGCTTATTTGATCTAGCTAGGAGTTTATGTACAAACAAAGAAAAGCAACAAAGAAAAGCAACCAGGTGACTCCTATTCCTCAAAATGGAGAAACAGTAAGATCGCTCAGGGCTTCCCTGCTTCATTTTCTGTGTGGTATCGATGGTCCTTCCCAGCCAGTGCTGACCCTCACTGGCTTCCACAGAGGATGTCCAGGCACCGCATCTAAGAGAGCTTGTGTCCCTGCCACCTAACCGTTTTTCATCCAGATTTAGAAGAGTAAGAAAGGAAGCTTTGCTGGGTTCAGCCCTGGAATTGGCTGGAGAGTATGTGTTTTACTGAGACTGGGTCTCCCTTTCACTGAAAGCAAATAAATATAGCCTCCTAATCAACATTTCCATCAGCGCCTGAGCCCCCAACCTTTCTGGCTTTCCTAGAAAAATCTCAGTCCTAGCACGGTCTGTCTGTCATAGCACTTCCCAAGATAACATTAGGTAAAGGATCAAGCTTTAATCGAAGTGTCGCTATCGTTGTAAACCCTTTCTGTTTCAAGCAAGTTAAATAAACCCATTTCTAGACACATCATGGCAAAACCCTAGAACAGATCTTTAAAGCATCCAGGAACACAGATCATTCCCTCCAAAGAAAAGACCATTAGATTGACGACTGTCTTCTCATCGGCAACTCTGTAAGCAAGAAGACAGTGAAACATATCTTCAGGGTGCTAGGAGAAGTTAACCGTGAGCCTGGAATTGTATACTCAATGAAATTGTCTTTCAGGGGTGAAATAAAGTACACTTTCAGTCAAACAGAAGGGAGGTGATCCAGTATGGAAGATAGGAAATGTGATAAGTATGTGCATCATCTAAACAGAAAGTGCCTGTAGGTAAGTCTAATAGGGTTCAAAGAAAGATGAGACTAAAATACCTGAAAGGGGATGGTGGTAATTAGGGAGGTGGTTGGACTAAACATATCCTTTGTCATTCAGGAAGAAGAGAAGTATATCGATTGACGTTAGACTTTGGTATGTTAATAATATATCCAAAATTTTCTAGATGAACTACTAAAAAATAAGCAGGGTATTTTTGTCCATGAAAAGACAAGATGGTGAGAGAAAAAAAAAAAAAAGCAAAACAGGGGCGCCTGGGTGGCTCAGTGGGTTAAAGCCTCTGCCTTTGGTTCAGGTCATGATCCCAGGGTCCTGGGATCGAGCCCCACATCGGGCTCTCTGCTCAGCAGGGAGCCTGCTTCCTCCTCTCTCTCGGCCTGCCTCTCTGCCTACTTGTGATTTCTGTCTGTCAAATAAATAAAATCTTTAAAAAAAAAAATGCAAAACAAATAGTGTCCAAAATAAGACAGAGATAAATCTAAATGTGTCAGTAAGTACAATACATAAATGTTCCTGTAAAAAGGCAAATTGTCAAACTGGAGGGTTTTGGGGGGTGTTTAAAGATTTTTTATTTGAGAGAGAGCATGAACAGGGGGAGCAGCAGAGAGAGGGAGAAGCAGACTCTGCTGAGTAGGGAGCCCGACCCAGGGCTCGATCCCAGGACCTCAGGATCATGACCTGAGCCGAAGGCAGACACCTCACAGACAGAATCACCCAGGAGACCCTAAAACTGGAGTTTGAAAAGAAACTCAGCCATAAGCTAATTACAAGAGACATCGGCAACCTGGGATATAAAAAGGATAGGAAAGATACATCAGGCAGATACTAAGCAAAATAAATCTGGTGAGGCTATACTGATAATTAGCAAAATTAGGGCTACTCTGAATAACAAACAGACTTATGCTAGGATCTGTTATTTACAGTCTCCCTGGAGTTGTATAATACGTCCACCCTGGAAATGGGCTTTATAACAAAAAGCATGGGGCACCTGGGTGGCTCAGTCGGTTGAGCGGCTGCCTTCGGCTCAGGTCATGATCCCGGGGTCCTGGGATTGAGTCCCACATCGGGCTCCCTGCTCAATGGGAAGTCTGCTTCTCCCTCTCTCACTCGCCCTGCTGTGTTCCCTCTCTTGCTTTTTTTTTTTTTTTAAGGATTTTTATTTATTTATTTGACAGAGATCACAGTAGACAGAGAGGCAGGCAGAGAGAGAGAGAGGGAAGCAGGCTCCCTGCTGAGCAGAGAGCCCGATGTGGGGCTCGATCCCAGGACCCTGGGATCATGACCTGAGCCGAAGGCAGCGGCTTAACCCACTGAGCCACCCAGGCGCCTCCTCTCTTGCTTTTTTAAAATAAAATCTTAAAAAAAAAAAAAGCATTACTTGAGATAGAATCACTGCATTAATTATACGTTTACTTGGTTCCCCAGGAAAATATAAATATTCTAAATTCTAAATTAGTATGTACCTAATAACATCAAATTATATAAAACAAAAACATAACTATATGGAAAAATAATCCAATATCATAATGGAAGATTTTAACACACTTCTTGATTGTTGATAGGTCAAGTAACCAAAACCCCAAGTGAATATATAAAAGATTTAAGCATTTAGTAAGTTTGGTATAATGGACATCTATAGGACATTGCTCTAATAACTGCACAATCTTGAGCATACATGGAACTTTTTCAAAAACTGACCATATACTGGGGAGTAAATCTCAACACATTTCCAATAGTTCTTAATAGTTAGAAACTAAAATTAAGAGCTAACTAAAAGGCTCCTCTATGTTTAGAAATTAAGTCATAGGTCCAAGAAGAAATCATAAAGGAAATTTAACCCAAACAATGATTAAAAAAAAAATACTGCATGTTCAAAATGGCAGGTAAAGCTAAAACAGTACATAAATTTTATAGCCTTAAATTTTTATTAGAATGGAAGAAAGCCGGAGAATTGAGCTTAGCATCCATGTCAAGAAATTAGAACTGCAAAACAAACTTTAAGAAAGGTAGAAGGAAATAAAATGTATGTGCAGAAACTAAAGATCAACAAAGCCATAAGTTGGTTCTTTAAAAAAAAAATTAACAGATCTTGACAAGACTAATGAAAACACATACACAAGAAATTAAAAGGAGAGCACTATTATAGATACTGCAGATATTTGAAAACTGGAAGATAAACTTTGTTAAATGTTCACTTAGAAGACCTAATTCCACAAACTCCAGAGCAACAGAAGAGAAAGAGTAAGCTGGAAAGCAGACAGAGGCATTGAGAAATTTAGCAGAGCTGAAACCACTGAATCCTCAGCCCATGGTGGAGACAGCCAGTGCTCCGCAAACCAATCTACACTGCATAATACCCACCCCCCAAATACGGCATCTCCAGATAGCCACTAAGGGAACTGGGAGCAACTAACTGTTAGATCCCCTCCCAACCTTGGGCAGCTGGGTAACTGTCCCTCCCCTGCTCCTTCAGCCAATTCAAGATTTATTCTCGAGAGAAAAACAGCTTATGGTCTGGAGGTCAGCAGCACAGCTGGGGATGAAGGTACTGTAAGAGGGTTGAGTCTTTGCATTCTGAATGTTCTCTGCCATTTGTGCTCCTAGAACTCCAGTGCTGGGCAGGGGTGCCCGGGGGGCTCAGTCAGTTCAGTGTCGTCCATCAAGAGATGGTTTCAACTCAGGTCATGATCTCGGGGTCCTGAGATGGAGCCCCACATCAGGCCCTGTGCTCAGTGTAGAGTCTGCTTGTCCCTCTCCGTCCGCTCCTCCCCTGTCCCCTGCTCCCTGCCCTCCCTCTCTCTCTCATAAATAAATAAAACTTAGGGGCACCTGGGTGGCTCAGTGGGTTAAAGCCTCTGCCTTCGGCCCAGGTCATGATCCTAGGGTCCTGGGATCGAGCCCCATATCGGGCTCTCTGCTCAGCGGGGAGTCTGCTTCCCCCCCCTCTCTCTCTCTGCCTGCCTCTCTGCCTGTTTGTGATCTCTGTCTGTCAAATAAATAAATAAAATATTTTTTTAAAAAACCTTAAAAACAAAACAGACAAACAAATGTAGTGCCCAGGGGATTAGAAATCTCTGGGGAATCTCGATTAGTCCAAAAGGATAGATGTAAAGAAGTATTATATAATGGTGGAAAGCATTGTCTTGTGAGACCCGCATAACTCTGACAAGGATAGTTTTTAAGAGGAAAAATTACATGTAAATCACACCCATAAACATAGATGCAGAAGTCCCAAAACAAATTATAAACCAAATCCACAATGTGTAAAAACAATTATCTTCATAACAAATATTGAATAAAAAAATATTTCTCAAAATTAGGATCAAGTAGGGAGAAGCAAACAGCAGTACCTATGGGGAAATGGGTCAAAGCTTAGCCAGAGACCTGAATTGGAGGACCTTGCTGATATTCGGGGGACTGCTGAGCGCAGAAATAGGAAGGCGTGGCTGGGCACTCCTCTAACCGCTGCTCTGACGGGTGGAAAGTCCTTGGCAGCCAGGAGGACTCTGGGGACATGTAAAGTCATGCTGACCCCACACATCCAAGAAGCCAGGACCTGATAATGAGACATGCCTTCAGGATGTGGTCACGGACCCATGTGCCGTCTCCAGCTTGTCCTTAAAGAACAGCTTCTAATGGGCTGCAGGCAGCTCCGGGGCCCTCGCGCTAACGAAGTCCTTCAGCCGGCGCTGCTGTTGACCACGGCCAATGCCACTAGTTAAGCTGGACTTCTTTAAGTAATTCCAGATGAGCATTCCTGTATTTAGGACAACTTGTTCGAACCGTTGTTGCCTGACACCAACTCTTCCTTCCTCCCTGGGGTCTATGCTACAATTTGATTAAAACTAAGAATAAAACAGCCTGAGTTTTGTTTCGTTTTTTTTTTAATCCCTAAGAGAAAGAGAGTAAGTGGGGTGGAGGGGTAGGGGAGGAGTTGGGGGGGGGGCAGGCAGATGGAGAGGAAGAGAGAGAATCTTAAGCCAGCTTCACGCCCAGCATGGATCCACTCTCCATCCCACGACCCTGAGATCATGATCTGAAGCCATAATCAGAGTCGCACGCTTAACCGACTGAGCCACCCTGGTGCCCCTTGTTTCCCTTTTAAAGTTTAGCCTTTTCCACTTTATCACAAAGGGAAAGGAAGAACAAGAGGGAGGGAATGTTTGATTCGCACCAGCTGCTGTCATTTGGGAACAGTTCTAGTAAGTGCCCTAGGGTTGCAAAGGGGCTTGAACTCGGAGAAGGGAAGAAATGCTGCCTGGTTTTAAACTAACTTCTAACCACAGTGACCGCAGACCTCAGTGAGGGTGATGGATGAGGGTGACGAGCTCGCCAAGAAGAGATGAAGGGGAAACCTCCCCAAACACAGAGGCACAAGTTATCTTGAAGTTCCTAGAAGGGAAGAAAAGCCAAAGAGAGGGTGAGTGTTTTATAATCTCAAGCCGGCAAAGGAAAACTGGCAGGAGGACCTCAGGGCCTGGAAGCACAAGACAGGTGTTCTAAGAATAATTCTGGCCCTCTTGACCCCATCCCCAGCGAAGCCCTAAACGTCACCTCTCGGCTTATGGCACCCTCACTAGTAAATTAATACAAATATTTGCCCCCTTCCTAAGGGAATAGACAAAATCACAATGGCGCTGAGTAACTTGGCCCCCTTTGGGGAGAAAACACGTCTGAATCATGTGAGGTACAGCTGTGCCCCCGGGAGCACCTCCAGGTTCTGCTCTGTGGTAAGGCTGGGGCTCCCAGGATGTCCTCTTGCCTTCTGTCTTTCCCTCCGCTGTTTTCTTCCTTCTTTCTTTTCTCCTCCTCCTCCTAATTCTTCTTCCTCACCTGTCTATTCTTGGATTTCAACGCACATTTTCACCTTCCTCTGCCCAGCAAACTGAGCAACACCTGTTCTGCGTTTGCTTTTTTCCCTCTCATTTAACAGTAAATCTTGTGAACCTCCCCAAATGAGCCCAGATCAACTGCCTCACTCTTTCCAACAGCTGGGTGGTACACCCCGGCATTGGCTGTGCCAAGAATTCCCCGGGGCCCTGGTGTAAGGGCACCCAGAGTCTGTTGAGAGCAAAAGGCATTTCCGGTCACGGGGCCTGCTGCGTGTTGAGCTGTGGGGGAGGTGGAGCCCCTTCCCGTGGGGACTCGGAGCCTAGCAGAGGAGGTGGGCATGTAGGAGAGGGGCACAGAGGCTCTACATACTGGGGGGCACACAAACAGGGCTGCGGGGGCCCTTCTTGGGGCTCCATGCTGCTCCTGGCTTCCACTTCTCTGCCAAGGTCGGAGGTAAAACAAACAAACCAGCTTGCCTCCAGAATGTGGCCTCAGCTCTAGGTGTTTACTGTCAGAGGAGGGAATTCTGTAGGAAGGAAGGAAAAACCCAAAACCCCGGTTCAGAGATATTACAGCTAGAGCACGGGTAGTCACAATAGCTGTCAAACGTGGAGGAAGAGGCCTTGTTTATCCGAGGCAGGAGGCTCCTCAGGAACGGGGCAGAAGGGGCCAGGAAAGGCGACCAAAGCATCTTGCTCAAGGCCGAGCGCGAGCCAGTCCCCCATTCCTGCCACCGCTGCCTAGCACGTCCCCCCTCCCGGGTCTCCGGATGGGGCTGCCCCTCCCGTGCCCTTTCCTTGTTTCTTCTGGGTCCAGGAGGAGCAGCTGCAGGGGAACACCAGCCCAGCCCTCTGAGAGGATGAGCACAGGCCTCGCTGGGCAGCAGAGCTTGCCCTCCAGGTGCCGGCCTCCACACACGGCTGAATGTGAACAGAGTCACCCAAACTATGTCACCTCCCTGGTGAACTGGGGGCTGGGGTGGGAGTGTGTGCGTCAGAAGGGATGGCACAGGCAGACATCCACTGCCAGGGCTGGGAATGCTGAGGAAAGGCCCAGAAGAAGGGGTGGGCCTCGTCTTGCATTATTGCATTAAACAGAAGGAAGGCAGGACAGACGGATGGCCCAGGACTTCTGGAGGGAGAGGTTTGGCCTTACAGGGTTTTTCCTGGTCTGGCTCCACAGCAGAACGGTTTGCTGGGCCTTGAGAGACCCAGAACTTGGGAGTTCTTGGTGGCCGTGTTTATGTGTGGTGGGGGAGAGAGAGCTGTGTTTCTTCTGCAGAGGCCAGAGCCGGTTGAACTGAGAGAAATTATTGCTGAACCATGGTTGCCCGGCAGGGCTCTTCTCCCGGTCGCGGTCACGCAGGTCCACCCCAGTTCCGGGCATCTTCGACAGACTCACCGCTTTCTGGACACTGGCCAGTCGCTGAGCCTCACGGGTTCTCCTAGTTTCCGAACTTCTACCTCCTCCCTGTCCGTACTGGTACCTCCTGGCCTCTTTCCTTCTGATCTGAGGACCCCGTCGGCCTCCAGTACCCCCGCTCCACTGCCTGTAGGCTGGGTGAAGCAGACAGGGGGGCTTCCCAAAATGCTGATTTCCCGCCAGTGGACGGTGACGGCTGTCCGCTCCCCCGCTGCGGATGGAGGATGGGCAGTGAGACCAGGGATCTTCACCAGGAAGAGTCAGCTCCTGGAGAAGACTGGGAAGTGGTGACAATGACAGTGAGAGGAATGATGGGGAAAGGCTCACTTTAGGGAGGAGAGGGGGCTGGGTTTGAGGAGGAGCAAGAGGAGAGAAGCCTGGCCTGGGTGGTCCAAGGCCAAAGAGAGAAGATACAGAAGTCTCCCTTGGGAGGAGAGGCTCACAGGGGGTGGGCCATGCACTTGTCAGCCTCTTCACAGCCCCGAGCTGGGTGGTGCTCACCATTCACAAGATCCCTATTTTACACACAAGGGACCCGAAGGTCAGACAGGTTGAGGTAAGGGAACTTACCCTGTGTAGGAACAAACCTACATAGACAGTCCAGGGTCAGAGCTGAGATTTAACCCAGGCCCGTGGGATCCCCACTCTCTAGGCCAGCACTGCACCAAAGAAGGCAGTACCCACCCTGGAGTGGGTATCAGGATCTAGAAAGAATGCCAGGAGTGGTGGGGCCAGCAGTTTTATGAGACTGTGGAGCCGTGTTAAAAAGCCACATTGGAACCAGGCGGAGGACAGGTTCCGCAGAGCCTTAGCCGAGGGCTAAAGTCACCGCCCCTCCCCAGCCTGTGCTCCCCCTCCTCGCCGCCCCCAGTCTCCTCTTCCCTTGGTTCTGCCCTGTCCCCTCCTTGGAACCACACCCTACATTTCTGCAGCCCGTTGTTCATACTGCACTTACGCATGAGTTTAATAAAGCCAAGCAGAACCCGGGGCGCAGGAACTTGTTCATCTGAAAGGGGATCCCTGGGGATTTGGCCCGAGATGAATTTCCCAAGCTTGCTCAGGAATCACCAGCCTGGCTTTGCAGCCCTAAATGCCAATCGGCTCACCACTACCTTGCAATCGCCCCCCTGACGTCTAGGGGGCACCAAAGCTTCACACTGATTCCTCCCAGGGCCGGAGAGGCCGCCGGGGCCCCTGCAGACACCTGCTCAACCCGGGGGCGTACGTGCTGACTGGGTTCCTCCAAGTACATCGCGGCTGCAAGCCTGTGATTCCTTTCTTCCATTTTGCTCCGTCCCTGGCCGCCTTTGGGAGGAGGGTGATGGGCTAGTCTGTGCCCTCTCATCTCTGCCTCAGGGGCATCCCAAAGCAAGGACTCCGTCTGTTCTTTTCAAAGGTTAAAGAAAAAAAAAATTCTACTAAGAATCACTTTTAAGCTTAGATTTTTTTAAAAAAAATTATCAAAGCAATGTTTTCACACGGTTCAAAACAATACGCTCCTGTTGAACCTCTTCAGATAATTAAAATACTGTAGAAAGTTCTTTACTGTAGCCACACCAGGGGCATATCCCCTCGAGCATCACCACCCGGACAATCTGTTCGATACAGCTTTGAAGTATGGCTAGTAAACCAAAGGAGAAATCATTCGTTCATTCTGTCTGTCTGTCTGTCTGTCTGTAAGTAACTACTGTGAGCCACTAGGTCGGGGACTGCTAGAGGCCTTGGGGATGGCCAGAAATGAGACGAGGTCCCTTCTGGCCCAGCGCACATCCCACGGTGGGGCCGATGAACCCCAGGAATGCCAGGTGCTAAGTCCTAGGAAGAAAAACAGAGCAGGATTCCGGGAACGGAGGGGGGCGGTGATGGGCAAGTGTCAGTGGTCCAGAAAGATCGCTCTGCAGGAGTGATTCTGAGCAGAACCCTAAACTTGGGGAGCAGCTGGTGGGGTGGAAATATACCTGTCGGTTGGGGAGCGGCCCGCCCCCCCGCGAGGTGAGAGCGAAAAAGTTGGGATTCTTGGCTCTGTTGGGCCTTCTGCCAGTGCCCCCGCCGCCCGGGCCCTCTCGCTTCCTAGAGCACAGTCCCTCCGAGGGAGGGAGGCCCCCCTCCCGTTCCTGGGGCCCCGCCCCGCCCCCTACCCCCTCCCTGCGCGGCGCAGCCTCCCCACCCCTCCCCACCCCGCGCGAACGCCAGGGCGGCCACCCCCACCCCGGGGGGAGCGCAGAGCGGCGGCCACGCGGGAAACGTAAAGTTTCTGCAGCTCAAAGTGACGCAAAAATTCTTAAAGAGCTCTTTGGCGGCGGATATCTAGAGATCAGACCATGTGAGGGAACGAGAGTACAAATACGGCCGCTCGGGCGCCCGCTCCCGCACAGGCAGCCGCGCCCCCGGTGCCTCGAGGGCGCGAGGGCCGCCCCGCCTCCGAGGGCCCCGGACCAGCCTCCGCACGGACTCCCGGCAGGTGGGTCGGCTTGCCCGGCTGCGAACGCACCCACCCCGCGGGGGCTCCCCGGGCGCTGGCTGGCGGGCTGGCGTGTGCGCGCGGTGGGCTCCAGGCGCTGCCGCCGCCCTCGAGGGGAGCTCGGGTGGGGACAGCCGGCGCGCCCGGGGACAGGGCGCGGCCCAGGCGCCCAGGGGACTGGGGGGTACTGGAGGGCTCCTTGGTCTGCCGCCCGCGGGGGCTGTCCCGATGGCCTGGGGACCAGAGCAAGACCCTGTGAAGATGGGCTTTAGGCTAAGCGTTGTCCCGCGCGTGGGGAAAAGTTGCTTTAGTTTCAACTCGCGGCTCCGGTTTGGTCCCTTACCGCCGTGGCGTGCAGGTGGCTGCGTGCAGAGGCGTTTCTGCGGGGAAGCTTCTGGTTGACAGAAATGCCCAAGGATCTAGAGGAATCTCTGAATGGACTCTGAAGTGGGACGAGTCTCCGTGCGCCTGGGTTGTTCCCACTGGCAAGCCGGTGCACGCTCAGCCACCTCCCGGGCCATTCAGAATTTATGGGAAATTCAAACTCCAACGAGCTGTTCTACACGGTTCCAGCGTGGAACCATCAATTGCTGAAGAAAACGTGTGCATTTAAATATGTCTTTGAAAACACTCTCTGGAACTGATGAAGGACCCGAGGGAGCACGTTTCCTTTTGCACTGGGTCTTTTGCTTAAAGAATTTCTGGTTCTCTTGGGGTTCTGAAGAATCTGAGAGGGGAAGACTTTCTAAGAGTCAGACGTTACCAACGCTTGTGTGTGTGCGTGTACTTTTATGCTCAATTTTGTCGGGAAAAATGAACCAGGTCAGTGGATTATTTATGAGTCCGCTGGCTCTCATCATGCTAAGACCAGATAAAATATTTAATGTGTTTTGCCTTCAGTTACATAGGGCAAATGTCTAAGGAAGCAACATTGGGATTTAGATTTAATGACATGGAGGGGCATTAGCGTTTGGGTTTTGAGCAGTGGAAGGAAACACACAGCTTTGACTCTGTCCTAGTCCTTGCTTTTGTGTGGAGCCACTGGTGCCCAAAGGGGGTTTTCCTGCCACGGACTGGGGTGGGGTTGGCTGCTCCCAGCGCCCCAAGGAGAGTCCGGTTCTGATGGGGCTAACTAAGGAAGCCATTTTGTATATGGGCTTTTCTTTCTTCTTCTTCTTCTTCTTCTTCTTTCTTCTTTCTTCTTCTTTCTTCTTTCTTCTTTCTTCTTTCTTCTTCTTCTTCTTCTTCTTCCCCCCCCCCCCCCACTGGACTTGAGCAGGAGCAGATTGAGACTGCTTCACAATTCATCAGAAGGGTCCTCAGCACTCTGGTGATGCCTGTAGGACATTTCAGGAATCTAAGAGCAGCACAGTTCCTCAAACCCATTTCTCTCTGTTTCTTGCTTAAAAAACATATACTAAGGGTGGGCAGAGAGGTGAGGGTGGGGACAGAATGATGTTGAAGTTTCAGTGGAATCAGGAAAACCTCAGAAATTCCTTTTTGGGGGATATTTAGAGTTGGGAGAGTATTTTGATGAAACTCAGAGGAGCATGGCCAAGAGCTTCACAAATGGGCCATGTGCCCTGGGGTGGGGGTGCTTGGCTGGAGGGGGTCGTCTCCGAGGGCAGGCTTGCAGAAACATCCCCGATGTCCCCTTCTGAAGAGAAACAGATGATTCCACAAATGAAGCCAGTGAGGGCAGTCCCTTCTCCTTCTTATCACCAAATGGTTTAATTTGAGAGAACGAAGGCAGGGCTGCCTGAAGAAGTTTAATTTCAATTTGGCTTAATGAACCAACAGGATACAGTCATGATTTGACTTTTTAATTTTTGAAGAAAGAGGCCTGTGTGACCAAAGGGCAAATGATGGAGTAATTTTTCTGTCAGAAGCTACCTCACGCCTTACTTCTTCCCATCACAGCTCAGCTCCTCAGCTCTAAGTGAGCGGCAGAAGGGGGCCCCACATAACCAGATGTCCGAGTCCCCTCCACTCCCGTGACCGTCGGCACCCTAATCTCTTTGCTTTAAGCAAACACGGCTGGAAATGATGCTGCCAAATGCCTGAGCCCCGGGACTCTGCCCAGGTGTTGCCATCCAGTCAGGGTCCCCTGGGGACCCCCAGGGGTCACCGGAAGGCAGAGGTTTGCATAAGTCAAATCCTGCACCTCAACCACCCACAGGAAACAGGAGCCTGGGTTTCCCCAGCCCCTACATCCCCTTTGCAGGACGCCCAGGGTGCCCAGGGTGTGGAGGAGAGGTAGCAACGGCCTCCAGGCAGTAAGATCGGGCTCTGCTCATTTTCCTTCCAGTCACGTATCTGTTGCCAGTCAGCCCCGGGGTCCTCTGGGGACTGTGGTGTTTCCATGTAACAGTCACAGGCTTGGGTGTGGAGTCAAAGATCTGATAAATCGCCCACTTCTCCATTCCTGGGGCAACTGAGACTTACTCACCCTGCTCCTGTGGGGATTAGTCTCGGGGCTGAACCTTCTAGCACCCTAAGGAAAGAAAAGCAGGCATCTTGCTGGAAGGGACCCCGGTGGAAAATAGATGAAAGTGGCCTGTGGGTGACTGGGGAGATGACTGCTCATTTACTGGGGGTCAAGAACACGTTTTTAGGGGCGCCTGGGTGGCTCAGTGGGTTAAGCTGCTGCCTTCGGCTCAGGTCATGATCTCAGGGTCCTGGGATCGAGTCCCGCATCGGGCTCTCTGCTCACCAGGGAACCTGCGTCCCTCTCTCTCTCTCTGCCTGCCTCTCTGTCTACTGTGATCTCTCTCTGTCAAATAAATAAATAAATAAAATATTTAAAAAAAAAAAAAAAAAAGAACACGTTTTTAAAGCAAGGGAGTGTGCTCCCAGCCTTGTGTGCGGTGACATATGAGGTGGGTGTGAGGCCGTTGGCCTTCTCTCTTCCTTGGTTACCACCCCAACCTCAGCCAATGGTATTCATTAGTGGGTATTTAAGCCATAGGCTTTTTTACTTTTTTTTTTTTAAGATTTTATTTATTTATTTGAGAGAGAAATCATGAGCAGGGGAGGGGCAGAGGGAGAAGCAGACTCCCCACTGAGCAGGGAGCCCGATGCAGGACTTGATCCCAGGACCCCAGGATCATGACCTGAGCTGAGGGCAGATGTTTAACCTACTGAGCCACCCAGGCGCCCCTAGATTTTTTACTTTTAATTCATTTATTTTATTTTGTTTTTAAGTTATTCCTACACCAAACATGGGGCTCAGACTCCCAGCCCTGAAATCAAGAGTTGCAGGCTCCACCGACTGAGCCAACCAGGGGCCCCCAAGTGATAGGCTTTCTAAAAGCCAGGACTGGATATCCTGTCAGTAATTCCCGAACCCCTTGGACTGCAGAGCGAGAGATGAATCCAAGCAGTGTGGAGACGTGGGGGTCAAGTCCCCGGGGCTGGCCCGGTGACCAGGGTCTCCAGACACGGACAAGTGGGAGATGGCATGGGGAATGACTCCTGGGATCCTGAGGTCCAGCTCTTTATGCCATTATTTGAGGTATGGAGGGAAGAAGTGGGGTGGGGCTGGAGGGACGTGGCGACAAGGCCAAGTGGCAGATGTGGGAGAGCCAGCTGTGTGCTCTGGGGGAATCCCGGAGCTGGAGGCTGGGAGGCCGGCTGCATTGGAGGGAGCGAGTCAGCGGGGCCTTTGCCTTCTTGCATTTTTGTGTGATTTTTTTCTTGGCACATTCAAAGAAAAAGAACATTTTATTTCCATTACTACTGAGCTGCTGAGTGAAGATAAACGGAATTTTTTCCCTCTCACTAAGGGACTCCCTCGATTTTAGGGAGGGGGCCCGAGCTGGAAGGGCTCCAGGTCCCCTGTGGTTTACTCCAGCTCACCCGTGGCTCTGAGGGCTCAGCCCGGCCTGGGACTTGTGTCTCCTGCACCTCTGTTCTTTCCCCTCCCCTGGGTGTGTTGTTTTTGAACACTAATCCAGCTAGCTGGCTCTTTTCCTTGTTTCAGAGGAAAGGAGCAGGGGCCGGAGGAAAGGGGAGGGAGGCCCTGCCCAGAGAGAGAGAAGAGAGAGGAGAAAGGAGATATGCTATTCTGGGTGCACCCTGGGCCCGCAGGGACATCTGACTGACTGGAGGTTTCCCAGCGCTCTGAAGAAGACTAGAATGATTTTCCTCCCCCCAGTTTTTTCTTTTAAAGCATTTCAACTGAGGGGCACCTGGGTGGCTCAGTGGGTTAAAGCCTCTGCCTTCAGCTCAAGTCATGATCTCAGGGTCTTGGGATCATGAGCCCGCATCAGGCTCTCTGCTCAGCAGGGAGCCTGCTTCCTTCTCACTCTCTCTGCCTGCCTCTCTGCCTACTTGTGATCTCTGTCTGTCAAATAAATAAATAAAATCTTTAAAACATTTCAACTGAAAATTCAGAGAAATGGCCTGGCGAAACTTCTTCCCTCAGAGCTGCCAGTCATTAACATTTTGTCATGTTTCTGTGTCCGCTCGCTCTAATTTTTGCACGTGTAGTATATGTAGTTTGATTCATTCTGTATAATATGTATGACATAATTCATGTAACAGTGAGACAATCTATAATTTTTTTTGTTGAGCCTCAGAGTTTGCAGACGTCTACATACTTGACATTTTGTCTCCTAAGAATGAGGACATTGATCCTACATAAGCATGTTATTATCACATTTGGGACACAATTGGATCAACTTTTATGAAATACACAAATATCACAACCATTGTTTAAATTTCCCCCACTCTCTCAAGGGTGTCCTCTGTAGGATAGAGGGTTACTTCTTGAGACCACAGACTCCCAGGGGTCGGAAACCGCCTCTTGCCCCCACCTCTGTGCATCCGAGGCTTAGGTCAGTACTATGTAACGATGAACTGATTTTCATGAACGTCCCCAAGCCGCGTACGCGACGCACTGTAAAGCACCTTTCAGAACTTCTTGACCTAAGGGTGTAGGTCCCTGCAGGCAACATTTCCTAAAGCAGAAGCATTTTGTGGCCTCCGTGGGCCCCTCCTCTCTGCTGCTTGACCTCAGCCCTGGGCTGCTGGGAGCTCCCTGCTCCCTGCCCCGCCTGGAAAAACTGGCAGCTCCTCTTTTCCTCTTGCCTGCACCACTCCCACTGTACTTAATTCGACTTCAAATCCCTTTCTCCCTGCCCCCTCTCTCTCTTCTTAGCTCAGCGGCCACAGGTAAACCTACCCTCACTTCCTAACACCAACCCCCCACCCCCCACCCCGGCCCGCCCCTGGGGTAGGGAGGGGGCTGGTGTTCTCCACCCTCCCCCCACCCACTGGCTCCGTTTGTGGGCCTAATCACTGTCTGTTTTACGCAAAAGTAGTTGTAGTGATCTACTTTGTATTAAGGACGAGAAAATCTGTTTGGAGACGCTGCCCCATTTTTTGATCTTGATTCCTATTTACGGCATAGATTGCATTACAACGATAAAGGAGGGTTTTGAAGGTATAAGGGGCACTCCTCAGCCCGGCCGGCTGTTTGAGTTTCCCAAGTCCTCTCCTGGCCTTGTCCACGCTGAGACACAGCGGCAGAAGTTTCGTTTTCAGCAAAAAGTTGTGAGTTGTGGGGTTCAATGTGATAAAGACTGTGTGTCCTCACCTTCTACAGCTCTTAGAAGGCCGCCCAAAGACCCCTCCATAGAATCCGCCAAGAGTCTCCCCACTTCCTGTCCTCTCCTGAAGTTCTGCTCAGGACCCAGAAAGAACGTGAGGCCAGAGAGATGATGGGTGACAGATACCTCCCAATCAGTTTCATTGTCCCCGCACCCCTTTTTGTCGTACTTCACAAAGCTGTGTCCCACAGCTTACATTTTAGATATTTCTGTATTTTCCGAGCAAACCAGGATTCTGTAAGCGAGTTTGGGAGGCTACCCGCCCTTTACAAGGTGGATTTCTGTAGGGGGAAAACACATCCCACGTTCCAAACAAGCAACTCACACATGAACGTTTGGAACACAGACCGTTGATGGGTGTGCCTGCTGGTACTTGTTTCAGAGTCTAAAAGCACAACCCGGACTCCTCTTTAATCCCAGACATGTCTGTCTTTCCTAGTCCAGAGTCCATGGAAATGACTGTTGTGACAGTCCTCCCGCCCACCCCCCCGCAGGATGCGCAGCTCATCTTGCCAATGGGTGAGGAGTGGGGCAGGGCCCCTGAGAATGGGACCCTGGGGACCAAAGCGTTGTGCCTCACTTAAGGCTCAAAACCACCAGCATTGTGGCTGGGGCTCCCCAGGCCCTGCACCCAGGGAACCCGAAATACAACCTCCGTGCTGGTGGCCGTGCCTGTATTTGAGCCCAGAGATGTGTGGGTCACAGCCCCTGCTTCCAAAGGCGTCCAAGGCAAACAGACGTAACGGATAACTAATGACACCTACTAATCAGTGACGAGTGACGTTCCGGTGATCCTACAGAGGAGAGAGAGATCATTTGGGCTGGGGTGTTGAGTAAAGCTTCGTGGATAGAAACTGAACCCAGGCCTCCAAGGATGCGGGATAATTTGGGCAGCAACGGCCTGGGGTGGGGATACACTTGGGGGCGCTCAATAGCCCACCTGTCCCTGATGAAACCGGGGCGCCCGTTAAGCATGCAGCACCCACATGGATCTCTTGAATTATCATCTCTGGAATGGCAGCCCAGGACTCTGCTGTTTACAACTTTCCCAGTGACCCCACGGAGAGGAGCTCATTGGGAGGAACGATCACAGTCAGGGAGGGCTCGTGGGATGGGGTGCAGTCACTTTGCCTCTGGGCCCCGGTCTGCCTGACCGGGGTGTGGACCCTGAGGGCAGGAGGGACGGCATACGTGTGGTGGCCCAGTGGCCATCAATGCCCTGTCATTTATTTATTTATTTATTTATTTATTTTATTTATTTATTTGACACACAGAGAGAGAACAAGCAGGCAGAGACAGGCAGAGAGAGAGAGAAGCAGGCTCCCCGCTGTGCAGACAGCCTGATCCTGGGACCCTGGGATCATGACCTGAGCTGAAGGCAGAGGCTTAACCGACTGAGCCACCCAGGGTCCCCGCCCTGTCATTTATTGATGTCCCCATGCTAGACACTGACAAGGTAAACAATCCACAGCACGTTCGTTCGTTCGTGCGGGCTCTGGAGCCACGTTGACCACACCACCCACCGCTCATCCTCTCTACTCTGCACTGTGTGTGCAGAGATGGTCGGAGCTCCCCTTCCCCCAGGCGGGGCAAGTTCTGGACAGGAGACCCTTGTCCTTTCTCATGATGATTGGCCCAGATGGCCCTCAGGATTAGAGACTATTTAATCCCACTCCAAAAAATTGAACTGTCGTTCTCACACAAAGAATTCTTTGGTTGGGAAAGCAGTGTTCATTTCTAGCCCTTTTGGTCCAAAACTAGGCAGGTTTTCCCTGTGCTCCCCGTTCGCATGGTGAAGTCTGTTTTGTTTGAGAGGTGAGCCAGGAGTCCCTTTGGACTCCTGGGCGTCTATGCTGCGGGCGACTGTGAGTCAGAACCCACTCACATCCGGGCCTCCTGTGACAGAAACTGCACAATAGGGACAAAGGGACGACTTGTAGACTGAAGGCATCTTGGGGCTCGAAATGTGAGCTACCTCAACACACTGCATCAGTCTGCAGGAAGCTCCGTTTCCAGTGTGAGGCACGACAGGGATTTGGAGCACCCCTGCCTTTCCCTCCTTCGGCACAAGTACTGTTTTCCCACAGTCGGAGCTTGGCCTTGTCCCATGAACTCCGTGCAAGCAGGACTGCGCCTGCCTTGCCTCCAAGAGCCTGTCGGGCATGTAGTAGGCGTACAGTATGCCTTTGCAGACTTAGTGTTGCCAAGCCCAGGGGCTCCCCAGCAATGGGCATCAGAGCTTTGTAATCGCTCTGGTCCTCAGGGAGGTGTGTTGGGAACGTCAGATGCCCTCTCTGAAGAGAGAAGGCAAATTTCCACTTGGCTGTCTGACCTATAATTACTCTGTTCTCATGGTACGCCCATCATCCGCGCTGGGTCTGGTTTGGTTTTTGAAAATGGAAACCAAGTGTCCCGAGACATGAACTCACTTTGATCTCGACAAGTGAAGTCAAAGTACAAACTTTCTCCAATGTTTCTGCTTAAAGTGTGCTGACGGATGTCCAACAGATAAGTCAGGTCACGGCCATTTCCAAAGGTCTGGGTGGTTTCATGACTAATTGCTGTAATTACATGCTTGTTCTGATCCTGGTTCCCCTGGCTACAAAAGCAGGGTTTGTGGGAAGGGGAATGGAGATTTGACCAGAAGAAGTTTAAATAGAAACAATCCTTTCTCCTGAGGGGTATATGCGTGTGGGGGTGGGGTGGGGGGAATGGGGTGTCTTGGGCCACCCCCTGGGCTGAGAGGAAGCAGGAGTGTGGACAGAAAGCAGACTGGCAGCCTGCCAGAGGCATCACCGTGCTGCTTGTGTGCGGAGATGTGGGGATGAGGGTCCCACGTGTCAGGCTGTCATCCCACCCAGGAGCAGCATGACATCATGCCACCCCAGCCTGTCACTTGGTCTGCCTGGTGCAAGAGCCCACATTCAAGGTGCAAAGGAAGGCTTTTGGGGTTTTCTCTGGCCACGGAGAAACTCAAAGGCTGCCGGCAGGAGGTCACAGCTGTAACAGCGACCTCCTTTGCAACCTCTACCCAGCAGGATAAAAATATCTTTTAAAAAAGAAAGCTTTGAAGAGAACATTCTTAGAAGCCAGTTTTCTTAACTCTTACTTCTGTGTTCCCAGGGCAGCCTGCTCTCAACTGTGATCAACAGTAGGAAAAGGTGGCCAGTGCTCTGTACAATCAGGAAAGTAGGAAAGGAGCACGAGAGCCTTGGGCAGAAGGGGGTCGGGGCCAGGCCGTGGTCTCCTGGCCGTCTGGATGAGTCTCCGGGAGGAGTTTTTTCCCAGTTGGGAGAAGCAGAGAAAAAAAGGAGATGCGTATCTCCTGCCCATTTGGTGGCTTTGGGTGGCTGTAACTTGCGTTTGTACCCCAGGGTCTGTGATCAGGAGTGCCAGAGAGCGGAGCTGGCTGGAGAGTGACCGGCTTAAAGTCATGAGTCAGCCCAGGATCCCTCTTAACCCGCTTTCTTAGGACTTGGGCCATTTCAGCCTGTTGATGTAATTAAAAAAGAAAAAAAAAAGTGCTGGGGGATATATCAGGAAACAAGGTCTTTGTAATGCTCACAACAAAAATAGAGAAGCACATATTATTCTTCTAGGAGCTGGTCGGGGCAGGTGCCAAGAAATCAAGATCAGTTGCTTTAGGGGACGGACCCCTGAAGATACTGAAGAACATACATTGCCCAGAAAAGTTCAGCAACACACACACATTTTCCAGCCTTCCTGCAAGCTTCCCCAGGAGAGAATGTACAGGAAACCTAGAACAAATCCCTTGACCCAGGCCTGAGGAAGTTCACAGAATCTCTAGTATGGCTAAGGGTTTGTTCCCCCTTCCACGATATTCTTCGGAGATGGGTGACATGTCTCTCCCATTGACCATGGAAGATGTACCAGAGAATGACTGGATGCTGTAGCTGCTCCATGAGCTGCAGTTTTTTGTTTTGTTTTTTAAGTCATCTCTACACCCAACCTGAGACTCGAACTCACGACCCTGAGATCCAAGAGTCACGCGCTCCAGGCACTGAGCCAGCTGGGGAGGCCCCCTGAGCTGCAGTTTCAATGCGAGCAACAATGCGTTATTCCAGCTAGGGAGAAGTTCCTGCAAAAGCTCGGGGTAAAAATTCGAAGGTGGAGAAAGAAAGGTGGGGGAGGGGGAGCCTTGGTGGAGGCTGGCTCTGCCCCTTGGGTGCCATCGGGCTGCACATGGTAAAGCCCTTTATCTCCGTCATCTGACCTTCAAGTTCTCCAGTGTTCAATGCAGACAACGGGCCGATGATTGAGGCCGAAGGGAAGTGTGGAGGCCTGCTTCAGACAACACAATCAGAGACCACAAAGGGCAGGTTTAATTTAGCTCTGAGTTTAAATACTCTGATGCCTCATCATCTCTCGAAAAAATAATGAACTTTAAAAAAATCCCTCAGCCTGGTACATGGCTGCTTATGGTGGATGAGAGAATGGGTGGTTAACCTGAGGGGTCCACGGAGGGGGACAGGGAGAGTCTGAGAGCAGCATAAAGATGGGCACAATGGGGTTCTATCTAGATCACTCCTTATCAAAATTCATGTTCGTTTGTGAGCAACCTTGAGCCCAGGGTGGGGTCAGGGGGTGGGGGCCAAGCAGGTAGAAAGGGTAGAACACGGGACACCCCCCCTATCCCCTAGAGCCACGGAGCTGGCTGGTCTCTCTCTTGTTGCTGTAATCTTTCTGGCAACAAGCAAGCCCCTTTAAATTTTTATTTTCTGCCTTACAGAAAAAGGAACCCAGTGAACACAGAGCTCTAAGTCATTTCTCGTTCATTTCTTGGCCTTGCCAATATCTATGTACGCAGTCATCAGTGTGAATCCATTCCTCTGCTCTCATTCTTCGCTACATTTTTATCTTCACGTTTCCACGTGTGGACTGTTCAGGTCTGGTCACTGAAAGCCCCAGAGAGGTAGGAGGCAGACACGGCCGTCTTGTATTAGCCGTCCATTTCTAGCCATCCTCCAGCTATCGGGTTTGAAGGGGTAATAGCAGATTTTTGCAGCTGTGAACAGCGATACCTCATCCCTCGACATCTCGAAAGGTAGAATGTGACCTGAGCTAAACAGAAACCTGTTTCAACTCCCAGACTATTTCAAGAGCTTGAAAAGTTCAGGCCCAGATGAAATGAAGTGAGCTACAAGGTCTTGGCTCCTGATGACTTTACAACAGGCCATAGGTTTAAAGTCCAAAAGGGCTCGAATTTCTGCCCCACGGTTGACGTATGAGGCTTGGGTCCCGATGGCTGCTCTGACTTCCCCGCACCAAGGCCCCGGCAGGGCTGTGGAGGTGCCGAGGTCCCGGCCAGCCCTCGCCACCAGGCTACGTGGGCTCAGAGACACCAGCCATGCTGGCATCTGTAACCCTCACGCTCCTCTCCCTGGCCCTTCCGGCTCTCCCCGCCTGCCCGCTGTTGCCAAATAATAGGTGCATCTGGCTCAGGACTCGCTGGGAGAGGCAGACGGAACCCACGGTGAGCAGCAGGGCCCTTCAAAGCCTGGGCGGACCAGCAGAGGCACGAGGCGAAGGCAGCTCTGCGAAGCACAGATGGACAGGACACACCCAGAAGCAGCTAGAATCTCTAAGGGCTGGACTCCGGGAAGAGGGGAAAAGTCCACAGCTGAGGAGCTAGGGGTGCCTTTGCTCTCGTTCTTTTAAAGCCATACCTATAATTTATGTAAAATATACGGCGTGCTCGGCGTAAAGGGCCTAGGACTGTCCTAATTTATTGGCAGGCAGCAACTGCTCCTTTCTTTGGGTTTCTTTTCCCCGAACAGCATCCAGGACAAGGTAAGTGCCCTGCAAAGCATTGGTGAAGCAAGCTCTCTTCCTACCTTCTTCTGGGTGACTGGTGAGCTCCAGGATGGGGCGCTGGTCCCTCAAACTGAAGTCGGTCCCTTGTTCTTAAAGCCGATGCGAGACCTGGGTGATTTGCTGTCCATTCCTGTTTATTGTTTCAGGTTTTTTTTCCTTTTCAAATGACTTGACTGTGATTTGATACCTCGTCTCGGTTGAAAACTGGGTTGATCTTATTGACTGCCCTATAGCAAACAGGATGTTTCACGCTTGACAGATGCTTTTGTAATCCCATTAATTGACGGGAGTTTACCATGTTTGTTGAGTTAATACCAAAGACAAGGAGAATGCGTAATTCTGTTCTCCCTTCACTGTGTGCCTTTCCAACAGAGCTCTCAATCCCGCTGATAACAAAGCTGGGAGGAGATCCCAGGATCTGAGCCCTGAATTCAGCTGGGGACTTCCGCAGATGGGTGTCGTTATCGTCCCCTAGCCAGCAGGATGGAGACCACGCCCTTAAATTCCCAGAAGGAGCTGTCAGCGTGTAAGGATAAAGACGATTGTCAGGAAAATGGAGTTCTGCAGAAGGGGGGCCCCGTCCCTGAGGATAAGGTGGAGTCTGGCCACATCTCCAATGGGTACTCAGCGGTGCCGAGCCCTGGTGCCGGAGACGACACTCAGCATGCCCTTCCAGCTGCCACCACCGCCCTAGTCGCAGAGGCTCACCAAGGGGAGCGGGAGACCTGGGGCAAGAAGATGGATTTCCTCCTCTCCGTCATTGGCTATGCGGTGGACCTGGGCAACGTCTGGCGCTTTCCCTACATCTGTTACCAGAATGGAGGGGGTCAGTATCTTGGGCCACAAGCAGAGGCTCGGAGCCGGTGATGGTCTTTAAGGTCCTCTCAGGAGGCCGCAGTGGAGATCATGTCTTTTCTGTCTTGTCTAAACTGATGAGTCTCAGAACATGATTGCTTAGACTTTCAAGCTGGTCCGAAAGATGGGTCCCCAGTAAGCCCAATGTTAAGTCAGCATGTCTGAGGCTCCCTGGGTTAGGAAGTCAGATAAAAGCTCTCCCAAACCTGACCTTGCCAGATTCTCTGCGTGCTTGTGCTTCATGTGTGGGAGGGCCCCCTTCCCGTCCCCGTAGGACCCAGCTGCACGCCCACAGCGGGATGTGAGAATGGCCATCAGCCCTGTGCGTTCTCTGCTCGGCAGAGGCCAGAGAGGCTAGATCTGTCTGAGGAGAAAGTGGGAAGTGGCTCCAGGGTCCCAGGCCCTCCGGGACCTTTGGACCGGTGTGTGGTCAGAGAAAGGCTTCTGCTCAGGCCCGGAATCTTGAGTTGGAATCTAAGCATGACCCAGAGGTAAACCCAGCCACAGCATAGCCTTAATGATAACCCCAAACCAAACACTGGATCTGCTTTCTGTCTCCTCCAAGAGTGTTCGATTTTTGAGGCTAGAGACTATCTCCTGTTCCTCCTTTCACCTTCAACACCTTCAAAGCAGTTAACTGGTAGATTATCAAAAAGAGGAGCGGACTGTAGGCATGGCTGTGGGAGCTGCAGAGAGTAGAGTGGAGAGGAGTGAGTAACGTACGGTGCCTCTGTGTTGACGCTGGACTGGCTATCAAAAATGGGACAAGGACGAGAAATGGAAGTCAAACCAGTCAAAATTTATTTTGACAGAAGCTCTGGTAGCTGATTTGGGAGGGCAGCTGAAATGAAGTTTGGGGAGAATTCATTAGTGTCATTTCCTCCATGGCCTGACGTGGAGTTGCCTGGGTTTGCTGCATTTTTAAAGGAACTAGATCCACGTGGCCTCAAAGGCAGTTGGGGGTTGGGGGGGGCGGGGACACGGGAAGCCCAGTCCTCCCTGCCCAGGAGGAGGGAAGTTCTCTCCAGCTCGAGAGGGCTCACCTTCTATAAGGTGCTGGGGCGCAGGGACGTTTGTTCCACACTCATTCCCCACCATTAAGTCAGTCAAGCAAACCCGTTGGACAAATGCCACCATGAGAACACAATGTGGTTCTTATTCCCAAGCCAGATGTACCCAGAGCAGTTGTAAGTGAGATGGGACCTTTCCGAGTTGCCCCAACTTCCGGTTTCTAGGTTCAAATCGCTTTCTGGGAGGGAGAGTCAGCGGGGAAAATCACAGCTGACCCACCCTTTGGGCTGAGACTCGGGCGACAGGTGAGCAATCCCCACCTCGGTGTTCCCAAATTCTGTGACAGTACGAGAGCCGGGACACCAGCATCCCCGGTGATGCAGCAGCTCCAGGCGTCCTCCTTTTGTGACAAACTACCCTTCTCAGCCACACCTGCCAACCTTGCTCCGAAGGGAGCGTTCTGGCTTAGTGGAGTTACGGGAATAGAGCCACCTATATCAGTAACAAGGATCTGGAGCCAGGAACGATAGGGACGGCCAAAGATAGGAATTCAGGGACTTGCCGATTATTGGAGCCCTGGCGCAGGTTGTCACAGGTGATCTGTCTCAAGGGTCCTGAGCTCTGGTTGCATCAGAATCACCTGGGTGGGTCGCACATTTTTGTCCTAACACCCACACCTGGAACTTCCGCGTCGGGGGTGTGGGTGGATCCGTGTTCTTAAGCTCACCAGTGATTCCCGAGTGTGGCTGGCTTTGGGAAGCTGGGAAGCTCAGCCCTCCACCACTGTCATTTCATAGGCGAGGAAACACGTTCCGGGAGGGGCAATGACCCTGGTCCTCAGGGTGGGTAGATGTGCAACCCATTCCAGGGCCCGGTCTGTTGATCCTGAACCCAGCTTTCTTTCCATGTACTCTTGGCTGCCTTTGTTAACTCTCTGAAAGCCCCATTTGACCGTGGAGCTCTGGGAAGGCGCTAAGGCCAGAGGACCACAGTGTGAGGTCACACAGCACAGAGTGGCTTCATGAGATTCGAGCATCATAGCACCCCGTGAATCTCAGCGTGACCCCGGGTGTCCCAATCAGCTGGGCTGTCTTGGCACAGATGTGGGCAGGGGGTGAAATTGTCTTTCATCTGCCTCAGGGGCTTTCCTCCTGCCCTACACGATCATGGCCATTTTCGGGGGGATCCCACTGTTCTACATGGAGCTTGCGCTGGGCCAGTACCACCGGAACGGATGCATTTCCATATGGAGGAAAATCTGCCCGATTTTCAAAGGTAACCAAAAGGCTTGAGTGGGTAGGTGGGTCCTGCAGGGGAGAGTATGGGAGTTGGGGACCTGCTTCCGGAATCAGCTGGGCCTGAAGGTATCTCTGGGTGATGACTTGAGTAGTAAGGTTATTTATTTATTTATTTATTTATTTATCAGAGAGAGAGTGAGAGAGCGAGCACAGGAAGACAGAGTGGCAGGCAGAGGCAGAGGGAGAAGCAGGCTCCCTGCCGAGCAAGGAGCCTGATGTGGGACTTGATCCTAGGACTCTGGGATCATGACCTGATCCGAAGGCAGCCGCTTAACCAACTGAGCCACCCAGGCGTCCCGAGTAGTAAGTTTTTGACTGCTCGAGTGGTATGCAGCTGTTAAAGAGAAACAGAATAAATGGCAATTAAAAGTAAACCTGGGGCACCTGGCTGCTAGAGCATGTGACTCAATCTCAAAATCATGAGTTTGAGCCCCACATTGGGTGTAGCGATTACTAAAAAATAAACTTAAAAATAGTAATGATAAAAGTAAAATAAGCATTTTAGAAAATAAATAAAAGTAGATCTAATAGAGTCCTATAACTATAGAGGATAAACTAATGGTTGCCAGAGGGCAAGAGGTGGGGGATGGGCAAAATGGGTGAAGGGGACTGCGAGGTACAGGCTTCCGGTCATGGTATGAATCGGTCATGGGGATGAAAGGCATCACATCAGGAATATAGTGCTGTCACAGCGTCGTGTGGTGACAGATGGTGGCCACACCTGTGAGTAGAGTGTTACATATATATATCGTCAAATCACCTGCTGTACACCGAAACTAATGTAACGTTGTGTGTCAGCTATATTCAAATAAAAGTATTTTTTAAAGCAGCCAAAATAGGGACGCCTGGGTGGTTCAGTCAGTTTAGCGACTGCCTTCCGCTCAGGTCAGGGAATCTGGGGTCCCGCATGGGGCTCCCCCATCCGGGCGGAGTCTGTTTCTCCCTCTGACCCTACCCAACTTGCGCGCTCTCACTCTCTCTCAAATTAATAATAATAATTTGAAAAACTTTTTAAAAATCGAAAGCAACCAAAATAGACTTTAAAGCAGTAACAGCACACACGTGTGTGTTTCTCAAAATGTGATCCTGCAAATACATCTAAGGAATTTACCACATTGCCACCTGTCCACCACCTCCCAGAGCCGTGGGGGATGAGGGGAATGGCAGCCCCCAGCAACCCCCACTCCTCTCCCTTGAGCTGCAAGGGCCCTGCAAGGCCCCCCCGGGTCTGTCAGTCTGTCGCGGTCAGGCCGCGCTGTAAACGTGCCCCCCCCAGGGATCGGCTACGCTATCTGCATCGTCGCCTTCTACATCGCCTCCTACTACAACACCATCATGGCCTGGGCACTCTACTACCTCATCTCCTCCTTCGCCGACCAGCTGCCCTGGACCAGCTGCACCAACTCCTGGAACACCGGCAACTGCACCAACTACTTCTTGGGGGCAAACGTCACCTGGACGCTGCACTCGACGTCCCCCGCTGAAGAATTTTACACGTAAGTGCATGTAAGTGAGGGGTGGTCTGGTAGAGGCAGGCCACACCCCCGGGGTGGGGCTTCCGCGGAGGGAGGGAGGGGCTCTTCTCTGTCCTGGTTTCCGGGAAACGAGGCCCTTAGGGCAAGAGGGGTAGGTGTTAAGTGAAGGAGCGGCAGGGCCGGCGCCACGCTGACGTGGAGCGGGGAGACTCCACCGTGAGTGCTCCCTAATCCTGCCCTCTGCGCTGTCCCTCCTCCGCCCTTTGTAATGTGCCGGGCCAGGCTGCCTCCAGGTGCCCAGGCCGAACCCTGGGTTCACATTCCAAAAGGACTCCTCCGCGTCAAAACCAGCCTCCTTCCTGCCCGCCCCCTCCCCCCCCCACCTTGTCAGGGAATCAAAGCCTTCCCCTGCTGCAGTTGTCTGCCGCTATTCAAAGTGTTTCTGGTTTCACGTGTTCACTTCACAAGCGGGACCTACCCTTTGGAAGAAGATGCCTGGAGTATGTCGTACTCTTCAATGCGGGCCTTTCCGGCGGCTGCCAACCACGAGAGCGGGATTTGGGAGTGGGAAGGGGCGCACTGCCCAGACACCCAAAAGCTGCCCCAGCCAGAAAGGGGGGCCTGAGAGCCCTCCCCCGGGTGGGGGGAGGGTGGGTGGTGCTGAGTACTCTTCCCAGGGCCTGTGGGCTGGATGTGCTGCTCTGTCCCTCAGGACGGGCAGGGCCACCACTCTCAGGCTCACTGACTGCTGGGTCCTTGCCACGTGATGTCTGTCCCTTCCCTTGGCATGCTGCCTGCGCAGGCCATCTCACGCGCCTTTCTTTCTCACTGGCTCCAGGCGCCACGTCCTGCAGATCCATCGGTCTAAGGGACTTCAGGACCTGGGGGGCATCAGCTGGCAGCTCACCCTCTGCATCATGGGCATCTTTGCTGTTATCTACTTCAGCATCTGGAAAGGTGTCAAAATGTCTGGCAAGGTGAGGAGGACTCTCGCTGCCAAGGGGCCCTCAGGAGCCTGGACGGCCATAGACAGAGAGGGGCACTGTTGTCCTTCAACACCAAACACGATCCACGATGCTGAAGTTCTCTTCACCAAATCTGTTCAGGAATTCTAGAAATGGGCCAGGAACCATTGTATGATTAAAAAAAAAAAAATTCCTTTAACCCTCCTATGGTGTCACAATGAATAATCATGGCAGTAAGTTGTTGAAAGCCCATGATGGGCTGTGATCCATGCTTTATATCCACTGGCCACCGTCTTGTCCTTTGCTGGCTGTTTCCCCATATTGCAGGTGGGAAGTGGGTCTGGAGGTGGGAGTATTGGCAAGCTGGGAATCAGAATCCCATCGGATTCTAAAGGCTCTGATATTTCTGCCACATCACCCTGCCTCCTGTAGTTACAGAAAAGAGGTCCATCTCCTTTCCTAGAGGTTTTCAAGCATAAAAGCCACCAAGACCCACAAGCTGACAATCTGTGTTTCTGCCCCCTTCCCTCACAGGTGGTATGGGTGACAGCCACCTTCCCTTATATCATCCTTTCGGTCCTGCTGGTAAGGGGGGCCACCCTCCCTGGAGCCTGGAGGGGTGTTCTCTTCTACTTGAAACCCAACTGGCAGAAACTGCTGGAGACGGGGGTAAGATAACGGGAAACACGAGGGGTACCTGCCTGTCATTTTACTAAGGGAAGCTAGGCCCCCAGTAGGGACAACAGAAATGTAGGCTCAGTGGCAAGTCTGCAATAATGTTCTAAATCAGAAGAACAAGCATGAAAAGTACAGTCAAGGGCAGTGGATTGGCTTATGCTAAAATGTGAGGAAGAGAAATCCCATTGGTTTCCACATGGTTTCCACATGGTACGTGGTCGCCCCTGGGAGGAGCTCTGAGAGCTGGTCTTTCCGCTTTGTGTGGAGCCAGGGGTGGAGGCCAGAGTGTGGCCCAGGCTTGGCCCTCACCCTCACCTCTGCTGCCAGGTGTGGGTGGATGCTGCCGCTCAGATCTTCTTTTCTCTTGGTCCTGGCTTTGGGGTCCTGTTGGCTTTCGCTAGCTACAACAAGTTCAACAACAACTGTTACCAGTGAGTATGTGGGGCTCCCCGGGCAAAGCTAGAAAGTGGGGTGAGCATTGTCAGCTGGCCCAGAAGAAGGTGCTCAAAACAATGGCCTCAGGCTTGGCCGGGCCCAGGCACCCCATAGGTCCCTGACCAGTTCCCCCATGGCCAGAGCACCCACCAGGTCCATAGCCTTCCCCAGGCCAGTCAGGGTTTGAGAGGGGCCCCAGGCCACTTCCGTTTTGCGAGAGCTTCTCACACACACACAGAATTTTTTTAATTAAGAAATTCCACAGCAGAATTTTAAAAATTGCAACATATAGCAAATATTTCGATTTTACTTATTAATGTGTTTAACAAGAATTGTAATGTGATTATTTATGTACATATTCACAAAAGTATAACGATTGAGCTATTTTGAACAAGGCAAAATGCCACCATGATTTTTGTGGCAAAGTCTCATTTCAGAAATTTAGATGAAATAGGGAGTATTGTACCAATTAACGATTCACTATCGCTCGTCATCTTTAGAGTTAACTTTGAGTGCCCTCACGGAGGGCAGTGTCCAGGAATCTAATTGTGCTGTTCATAAGATGATTACAGAGTTCACCTTCTCTTCTAAAGGAATCCACAACTGCCCTAAGCAATGTGGCATTGCACTGAGGCACCAGCCTGAAGTTGAATGATGAGGTCTTCTTTTACAAAAGTGTCAGGATATCCCTGGGACAGGCTCATAACCTCATTTGCACATAGTGTCAAAAGGCTAAATCCGGGGACTTTATGAATGTGAGGCCAAGGCCCTCTCACAGCCCTGCCTCCAACCCGGACCCTGCTTCCAAGCAATTTTTTTTTTTAAGATTTTACTTATTTATTTGAGAGAGAGAGAGAGGGTGCATGAGGCGGGGAGGGGCAGAGGAGAAGCAGACTCCCCACTGAGCAGGGAGCCTGACCAGGCGGGACTCAATCCTGGGACTCCAGGATCTCAACCTGAGCCGAAGGCGGTCACTTAACCAACTGAGCCACCCAGGCGCCCCCAGAGCAATTCTTGTTTGAAGTCAAGCGGTCTGGGTGGTTCTTCCAGTTCACCACAGGACGTCACCATAACCAGCCCCGGGCTCACCCCCTGCCGTGCATGGTGCAAATGGCAGCCTGGCTGGGGCGGACAAGAGGGGACACCAGGACAGGTCCCTGCGGGCCTCGGGTGGAGACAGGTGCTCTTGAGACTCTCTCCTTGGAAGTGTCTCAGTCCCGGTGGGTTCTCTGCTCCAGAGACGCCCTGGTGACCAGCACGGTGAACTGCATGACGAGCTTTGTTTCCGGATTTGTCATCTTCACGGTGCTCGGGTATATGGCCGAGATGCGGAACGAGGATGTGTCCGAGGTGGCCAAAGATGCAGGTGGGGACCTGTGTTCTCTTTATGTCCCTTGGCTGCTCTTTGGGTCCTTACAGATACCTAACTTTTGAGCTATTTCTAAATGTTCCTTTAAACATTGGCCCAGGTTTTAGAGAAACCTACCGCCTTCTGTGTGCTCAGCCATGAGGGGGGATGGGGCAGCTGGATGACTGGATGAGGGCTTTTAAAAGCATTGGGTTTGGGTCTGGCGATGAGTCCAAGTCTAATAAGCAAATGATTATTAATCCTTAGAATTTCCCCCTGGAGAAAAATAAAATATAGATGACGTAGTCACGCTACTATATCGTGAGGTTTTCGTGGAAAAGGAGTGACAGATATTGAAAAAGTGGCCATGGAAGCTTGTGGATGGAATCGCAGGGCTTTCTTGCCAACATACTTCTGTCTTTGACCTGATGCACAGCTGTGATCATCCTTGTACCCCAAACTCAGGCACTTCGATCTAGCTCGTGAGAAGTGGAGGACATGTCCCTCACACCATCAAAAGGGACTTTAAAAATAGCGGGAGTCTTTATTCCAAGGCATCTATGACTCTTCTGGAATGTTTCACCTTTCCTACTGTTTTCTAGCTAATGCCATCAGAAAGAGCTAAATGCTCTGGATATCCGTCCTGGCCCAGAAAAAAAAAAAAGCTCTGAATTGTGATATGGTGGAAACTTTTATTCCCGTGTGCAGCTTTGCTAGTGTTAGGGTCTTGGGTTTCTTTCCATCCACACCCCCAGCCAACTGACTGAGGGTTTACACTTTTTAAGATGGCTGTGGTTCCTTCCCTCGCGTGATGTCGGGAGGGGCAGCTGGGATGGTGTGGAGTGTGAGGAAGTGTTCAGTATATGTTAAAGCCTAATTCACATGTAAGTTCTCGTGACAGAACTGTAACTGTTGGTGTGGCTGTGTTTCCCTGAGACGTCTTCGCAGGGCAGGTGTCTGTGACCACCTCCTCCTCTCTCCTGCTCTGTTTCAGGCCCCAGCCTCCTCTTCATCACATATGCAGAAGCCATAGCCAACATGCCAGCATCCACGTTCTTTGCCATCATCTTCTTCCTGATGTTAATCACACTGGGCCTGGACAGCACCGTGAGTGAATGGGGAGGGAAGCCTGGCTTTCTGGAGGAGACGAGAGGGTTGGGGAGGAAGGTGCACGTATCCTTCCCATCCTGGCCACCACAGGCGGTGTTGGCTTCTCCCTCCCGGTGCTCCCTCAACCCCTGGTTCAGGCCTCCCTGTGGCTGCTTATGGCCCTCTAGGACCTGAGAGAGTCATTAGGGGCTAATGAGGGTAAGGGATCTGCACAGTCCAGGGCTCAGGTATGTGAACTGCTATTACTGGGCGCTGTCCGTGCACCAGAGGGACCCTAAAGGTCCCTCTTGGGTCTCAGTGCCCTGCTGCCCCACATTTGACTCAGCACCTGGCACTTAGTAGCTTGGGAAGACTCTCAGCTTTGAGTTGGTCTTTCTGGTGAAGCCGCAGTCTCTGAGAGGCCTCACATAAAGAAGTCCTGTCCGGGCGCTCTGTTTCTTTCCTTGCTGTGCTTGGAGTGGGGAGGGGGGCTTCTAAATGACCATGTAAAATGGGGTGATACGTTGCCAGCAAGGGTCAGGGTCTGGGGGGAACCCATCATGACCAGCCACCTGCGCTCCCGTTCGCTGTCCTCGAAGGTAACACACTTGCCTCGAGCCTCCCCTTTGACAGCTGGCGTGTCCCTCTCAGTTTGCAGGCTTGGAGGGGGTGATCACAGCTGTGCTCGACGAGTTTCCGCACATTTGGGCCAAGCGCCGGGAGTGGTTTGTGCTAGGTGTCGTCATTACGTGCTTCTTTGGCTCCCTGGCCACCCTGACTTTCGTGAGTACCGCAACCCCCAGCTTTGAGTAGCCTCTGCGGGGCCAGCAGAGCCCTGCAAGAACCTGTCCCTTTGCTTCCATCCTCTGTGGCGCCCTGACTTTGGGGCCCAACCAAGTAAGAGGGCTTGACGCCGCTCTGAAAATGTCACCAGGGATCAGGAGGAAAGTTGTTTCCGGCAGTGTTTGTGTGTAGAATCTGTTCTGCGCTTGGTAGTTGGAGGGCTTTCCGTCTTGCAATCGACCCAGCTGGATTTCAGGCTTGGCAGAGTGTCTGGAGAAGAAATGAGATTTGCTTTTCCAGTCTTTAGGGCTGCTTTTGTGGGATTACTGCCCTGATGTCCCGATATCCAGAATATCTGGAGGCTGGCATCTCCTGTTTGTAATCTCACTTTGTCTCCTCCAGAGAGTGTGCAGTGGTGAAGAAGTCAGACCCTCTCCCATAATTTTTTTTTTTTTTTAAGCTGAGGCAAATACAGTTAAAACAGAATAAGATCACACCCACAGGCATCCCTGGCTTATGTCCTCCTGACTCAAGGCAGATTTTGAAGACCTGCATCTTCAAGCTATGACCCCAGCAGGGTTGGGTGGGGTGCTGGGGGTGCCCTGAGGAGAACCCAAGGGATTGGCAAGTTAAGACAGAAGGTGAAACCAGGACCAATATGCTCAGCATGTCAGGTATTGAGAACTGGCCCAGGTACAGTCTTTAGGGACTGGGATTCTTTAGGGCAGAGTATACAGTAAGTGCTACATAAGTGGAAGGAAGTTGAAAACAGATCCAGGGTCTCTTCTGAGTTTGTCTCTTAAAGCTCAGTGGGAGAGGAAGCAAGGAGACAGTGCTCCGTAGGACAGGAAGGGACGTCTGGTGCCGTGCAGTCTGGCCCATGCTGCGAGGGCTGGTCTCAGAGGCAGGCTCTGGGAAATTTATATTAGGTCCAAGGTGGGACTGATCCAAAGTTAAGAAGCGGCTTTCAGCCTTCCCCATGTGGAGGAGGCAGTGCGTCGGAGGGCACTTAACTGGTTTTGCCGTTTCCTTTCCAGGGAGGGGCCTACGTGGTGAAGCTGCTGGAGGAGTATGCCACGGGCCCTGCGGTGCTCACCGTTGCCCTCATAGAGGCCGTGGCTGTGTACTGGTTTTATGGTAAGATGCTTCCCTCCGCCAGGCGTGAACCTTTCTACATCAGCCTGTAGCCCCCAGAATAGAGAAGGGCTGATTTCATCCAAGAAAGCTGGGCAGGGTACCAGACGTCACCTCCCTGGGGGTCTGGAAAACCACGCCCGCAGAGTGGCTTCTTCAGAAGCAGGTCACCGTGTCCTCCACACTCTGTGCCACAGATTCCCCTAGCTCGTGGAAGGACGCTGTCTCCTTCTGAGTTTAAATGTTCACCCAGCGGGTGTGGGCTGACCAGTTCCATAGAGCTCACCCGTGGAGGATGCTGGAGATGCTGCAGGGTCTGAGAGTGGCGCAGACAACGAAGAACCAGTGCACGGGGAATGCATTTGGAGAGGGTACAATATACCCGTATTTTACAGAGCTCCCCGCAAAGCCCCAGGATAGAGTCTGGGAGATCCTCTCCCAGGGAAGAGGCAAGAATGTTCCTGTATGGATTATCTGCTTTGGTAAAATCCTCAGTTCAGCCCCTGGGATGCCCGGATACAATCTGATAGGGGTGAAACTCACAGCAGCAGAGAGAGGAAGCTGACATGGATCCATCAGCAGGGCTCCCAAGAATCCATGGGTGGGGATGGGATGACCTGGGCAATTGACATGAAGAGAACCAGGTTCAGGGGCTCCTTGCTGGCTCATTCATAGAGCACGGGACTGGTTTGGTTTTTTTTTAAAGAGTTTATTTATTATTTAACAGAGAGAGAGAGCACAAGCAGGGGGAGCTGCAGGGAGAGGGAGAAGCAGACTCCCTGATAAGCAAAGAAGTCCAATGTAGGACTGGATCCCAGTACCCTGGGACCATGACCGGAGCCGAAGTCAGATGCTTAACTGACTGAGCCACCCAGGTGCTCTGAGCGTGTGACTCTTGATCTCAGGGTTTGAGTCCCACATTCAATGTAGAGATTACTCAAAACAAATCTCTGAAGAAAGAAAGAAAGAAAGAAAGAGAAATCAAAATCGGGGTTTGATCTAAGATCGACTCCCACATTGAATGTACAGATTGCTCAAATAAATCTTTGGAGAGAGAGAGAGAGACCAGGTTCAGAGATACCTCTCTTCTTTAAAATCAAGAAGTGATTATTTCATTCTGAAAATGTATTGATTTCCCTAGTTTCTATGGTAATAGAACAGCCTTAGCCTGTTTGTCATTACACATAACATGAAGAAGGGGAGGCCCCATATTTTGAGTTGCACATGAGCCCAGCGTTTTAAAAAGAATCCCTCCCTACCTCCTCAGTGATTCTGAGGACAGAATTCGGGGTATGGGCGTGGTTGTGGACCTCTGTTGCTGAGGCTCTCGGGGAATGGACCGCAGGGCACCCTGCCTTCCCGTTTCCAGTTTCTCACCAGTCGGAGTTCTCAGTTCTCACATTCACATATTTTTTATAGAAGAACCTTGATCTTGATCTGGCATGTGAGCAGGCAATCTGCAGTTAAAACTTCCTCTTGAATGTTTCCAATGTACGGTCCAAGTCCATTTCTGTCAAGTGGGGTCACAATTCCTAGATAAAATGTAACTTTCTTTTCTACAGTAACAGTAAAATCAGATGTGTGCTGAGATCTCAGAAGTCAAGCGCAGTATGGGCACCAAGAGGGGGCTTTGGGTCCCTCCCCAAATGTCCACCTGTCCCACCCACTCCATGTAGAAAGAACGTTGCTGGCTATCAAATGCAGTTTTGTGACAAGTCCCCTGTCCCACTTTCAGACCAGATTGGTGCCCCTGAGCCCCCGCCGTGACAAACTCCGGAGCTGCTCACTGTCTCTGAGGGAGTCCATGTCCTCCCTCAGCCGATCTCTCTTTCTCTTGCGGGTGACTTTAGGCATCACTCAGTTCTGCAGTGACGTGAAGGAAATGCTCGGCTTCAGCCCTGGGTGGTTTTGGAGGATCTGCTGGGTAGCCATCAGCCCTCTCTTTCTCCTGGTGAGTGGCCATTTCCCTCTCCTCTGCCCCGAAGAAAGGTTCACCCCAACTGTTATATAGAGTAAATTGTACTGAAGTGTAACATAGATACGGAAGAGTGTGTAAATCTTAAGTGTACCTCTCATTGCAACTTTATAAATCAAGCATGCTTTCACAGCAGGAACCATGGTAAGAAGCAAAAACATGACCAGCCCTTGAGAAGCCCCTCTGGTGTCCCTCCCAGTCACTGTGCTCCCCAGGCTTCCCTGCTTTCTGACTTCCAGCACCATGGAAGGGTAGTCGGGGCTTGTGTCCCTGCGGCATGTGCCCATCACAACCCTGCTCAGTGAGAATGATAAATAACATTTATTGAACATGACATGCCAGACCCGACTTTGTGCTAAACTTAGATCCGTTGCTCTATGAATCCTTACAACCGTTCCATGAAGGAGCATAGTCTTCATATGCCATTTTACAGTTAAGGAAATTGAAGCCTAAAGGGTCCCAGGTCACATGTGATGCATAAGAGTTCTTCAAGACCTGGGAAGGATTTCCTCAGCTGCTCTTGAACGCCCTGGGAGGAGGGGTCCTAGTAATTTCGTATTCATTTTCTTCAAGATGCCCCACACAAAAGTCCTCAAGCGTGGACCTGAGTCAAAAGTAGAATCCATCTAATGCCCAAGGACCTGGGTGAGAACATTCAGTTCCAAGCATTGCCTCTTTGCATTCAGTGCTCACCCCCCCCACGCCCCCCCACCCTCCCCGCAGCAGGCAGCCCTGCTTAACTCCCCATGTCCCTCCGAAGGAGACACTTGCCCCAAGATGGCGAAGCTCCCTGCTCACATCCCAGTTGTGCTCCGAGGCAGCCCTGCGTAAAGTGGCTTCGTGCCTGTCAGCAGGAATCACTCTCCAGTTCTTTCATTTAACTGTAACTTTATCTTGGAGGGAATTTTTTAATCTTGTAGAGCCAGAAAGCTTGTTGGACTGGTCCTTCCATCCGGCTCCAGCATGTTAGGAATGTCTGGGCCAAACATTTTGTCTAAGGGACATCTCTGGCTTTGACCTAGAGGTCGTTGTTCCTTCCCCGTCTTGTTTGAAACAACAGCAAGGGAAAATCCCTTTGTGTGTTCTGTTCTGACTTTCTCTGGGCGGCCCTTTGTTTGGTACTTTTTGTGCCCGTGCATCTGGACATGAACGTAAAAAATGAGCAGTAAGTTCCCTCTTGCCTCTGTGACGCTGCGTGAGTCTGTCTGCACCCCAGAAGCCCTGCTTGACTTCCATCCCCCTGACCCCCGCAGGCTTCCAAAACCAAAGCCAACCATTGCCTTGGGCAGCAGATAGTTCTCAGTGCCCAGTGGCTCTGGGGAGTGCTCTGGTGGCTCTGGTGTTCCCCTAGACTTGGTCTGGTAGTTCTTATTACCTTATCAGCTCACTGGTAAACTAAAAATACGTGTATGTTTTTCTTTAAAATTTTAAAATTTGAGTTAGTTAACCGTGTAATGTTAACCGTGTAATGTTTAGAGTAGAAGTTAGTGATTCGTCACTTGCCTGTAACACCTCGCGCTCATCACCACAGGCTCCCTCCTTAATCCCCATCTCCCAGCCAGCCCACCTCCCACCCGCTTCCCTCCATCCACCCCGTTTGTTCTCTATCCTTAGGAGTCTTTTATGGTTTGCTTTCCCTCACTCTTTTCCCCCTTCCCCTATGTTCATCTGTTTTAAAAACATGTCTTTTCTTAAATCCAGGAGATGTGGTTGTTTTCCGTGAGAGGGTTGGCATGAACCGCCTAGCCTGCCGTCACTAGACGCAGTTCTCACATAGATGGATTAGTAATTTACGTGATTACCTGTGCTTCTTGATAATCTATTTAAATCCTTTCATTTGGTTTTCAAAGGAAGAGGAGAGTTCTGAGTTCCTTGAGGGAAGCAGCTCTGTCTGTCTCTCTACTCAGTATCTCAGATACTCAGTATCTCCCACCCAGTAAGGAAAGGGTGTCCAGGGCTGGGATTTGGGAGAGGCAAGTAAGGCATTCTGCTACAGGTGTCAAACTGAAGGGGGGCAGGGGTTGTGCAAAAACTACTCAAAACTACTACATTTAAAAAAAAAGCAAAAACGACTACATTTTAATATAACACTTTTTAAAAACCAAAATTAATGCAGGAAAGCCCCCAGTCAGCAGATTTCAACATTTTAAATAAACACAAGGCCTGACCTGGACTTGCATGTCTCACCTCGCTCACCCTTACCCTAACCTGGCCCTGTCAGATCTTGTCTTTTTAAAAATACTGCACTAAAGTATTCCCCCTTGATGACTAAAATCGACTTAACTGTTGTGCCCAAGGTGAGTGCCTCACAGGCTCCCCCCTTGTCCTGGCCCCAGGCTTTATAGTGCTTTCATCTTTGTGAGCCTCTGGCTGTCTTGCAGCCTGGGCGCACGCATGGTGTGCAGTCAGTGAGCTCCCATGCCCAGCAGAACTCACGCACAGACTTGGCTGAGGCCCGTCACCCCTGCTGCCTGGGTGTTTGCTTTTACTCGCTTCCTCTAAAGGCAAGTGCTCCAGGGCCCAGGGAAGGGGAGGCAGATCCGTCTTCCACTTCTGGGTCTCCGCACCAGATCCCTGGCTCTGCACTTTTTAAGGCTGCCTTCAGTGAACAAGGAGTAGCTTACTAAAAGTATTCTTTTTCACTGAAGCCAAGTTTCAGAAAAAAGAAAATATATATGAGCAGGGAGAGGCAGGGCCGTCCCTGCATGGGGTGTGTCCCGAGTAGCATACACTGGCTACCACAGGAGCCAGAGGCCTGTCTGAACTGGGCTGGATTTCACATACCTGACCTGAAGATGAGAGGAGTTCTAGAAGGGAGTCTCCTCACGGCGTCCGTGCCGTCTTGCTGTGTTCCAGAACTAGCTCCCTGAGTAGCTGGGTGCAGGGGTGAGGAGAGTGAGTCCCGAGAAGGGTCTGCGTTGGGAAAGCTTTCTCCCAGACTTAGGATAACACTGTTGGGAAGATGGATGTGTGTTTAACAACTTCCCATTTTATTACCTGCAGACAAAGAAGAAAAGATATAAATAGTTGTCGAACTACACAAATAGTTTACATCACTGCTTTCTTTATGACTACGGAGTAATAAAATAAAATTAAATTAAGAGCAGTGATGATTTCGGCCCTGTGGTTACTAGGCAGAAACTGGTGTTTACGCTCTCCCTCTGGAAACCAAACTGAAGTAAGAAAACCTATAAACTGAGTGTTGGGAACACATCATGGTGTTTTTTGGGGGGAGATATTTTCACTCGAATTTTCTTTCTCCTTCCACGATTCTGGTCATGGTCAGGGCCCGGGTTGGGCAGTCACTCGTGACTGAGACACATCGTGGCAGGGCCATGCCTGTAGAAACCCCAGGCTAAGGCAGAAAGCAAAGACCTTTCAATGCAGAAAGCAGAGACCTCAAGAAAAGAAGGACACATATACCCAAGAGCCCAAGGCCTCTCCAGGTCTTGAGAACCTTAGTATCTCTCCCAGACACAGGTAACTTCCATCTGACAGCTGAGAAATGCAGGAGGAAATGAAAACAGAACCTAGAGAACTGTGGGGCCCTAGGACTGGCAGATGCCGTGGAGAGGTCATCCAGATCATTCTTCCACTGTCTGGCAAGATGGGGCCCAAACCACTTTTCATAGTTGCCAGTGTTTTCCCCTTTGCCCCAAAGGGATTGCTTTAACTCCTCAGAAACAACGTTCTGAGGCCTTGGCATCCTTGCTCAAAGGGTCGAGATGGGGATGGAGAGGAAAATCAATACAAGCACCTGGCTGTTTCCTGGTTGCAGCTCGGGCTCAGCAATGAGTGGATTCTATGCGTCAGAGTTCAATCGAGGATCTATCACATTTGGGGAATTTCCTGAAAGGATCCCAGCTTTAGCATCTGGGGTCCGTGGTATCAGAACCGCCCCCATCTGCAAGGATGTCGTTACGATTTGTAATGTTTCTTGGCATTCCGGTTCCAGTTCATCATCTGCAGTTTTTTGATGAGCCCGCCCCAGCTCCGACTTTTCCAGTATAACTACCCTCAGTGGAGTATCATCCTGGGTTACTGCATAGGGACCTCGTCTTTCGTCTGCATCCCCGCATACATAGCGTACAGGCTGATCGTCACTCCGGGGACATTTAAAGAGGTAGGTGCTTGTGTGTGTGTTCCGACTAGTAATTGTTTTGGGAGAAAAGGATTCTCTGGTTGTGCTCTGTTCAGAGGAGATGAGTCCCCCATGTGAAGCTCACCAGTTGGCTCTCAATCTTCTATATTTATATGTCTACACCAATGGGCGACTTGTAATGGCTGCCACTCCCAGGAGCCTTCGATGCAGTGATGAGAGAGAGAGCTGGTTATTTGCATGCTTTCTAAACTTCTCAGATGACCACTTTGTCTTTTGCTTGCCATCGGGCATCGACATCAGATCTGTCACATCTGAAGCAATACACATTTTTTATGTTTTCTATCACAACCTCATTCCTCCCCAAGGGTCTTGGACCCTGGTATTGCTTGAAATACACACTCTGACCCAGAACTGTTGAATTTGTTCCTTTAAATCATCCTTTATTGCAGTCCATTGGTTCCATTGATTAAAATCCAGGGGTCATGGGGCGCCTGGGTGGCTCAGTGGGTTAAAGCCTCTGCCTTTGGCTCAGATCATGACCCCAGGGTCCTGGGATCAAGCCCCGCATTGGGCTCTCTGCTCAGCGGGGAGCCTGTTTCCTCCTCTCTCTACCTGCTTCTCTGCCTACTTGTGATCTATGTCTGTCAAATAAATAAAATCTTAAAAAAAAAAAATCCAGAGGTCATAGTCAGGGGTGATTGTCACCTTGCAAAAGGCCGTGGCCTGGCAAGTTTTGAGAGCAATGGTAGTTTGGCAACTAGAATGCTGCCAAAACAGGGAAAACAAAAGTAGGCCTGGCATTTTGGGAGATCAGCAGCCAGAAGGGCAGCGGCATGGGTGGCTGGGACTAGGACACAAAAGCCAAAAGTTCTACTTTTGTTGTTCATTATACCATTCCACCATACATCTTAGTGCTCTCTGCTCTTCCTACACAACATTGCTCCCCTCAAGACTAGTTAGAATGATCTACGTCCAGTTCCCAATTAGCAAGACAATTCTGCTTAATCAGTTACAGCTTACATACTCATCTATAGGGAGGGATGGTTTGTGAAATTTTGTTTTCAATGAACTGACACATCCAGGTAGCTGATGAAGGCTGCAGCAACTTCTTTTTAAGGGGATTTCTGGCGTGAGACTTCAGTTCTTGAATGTTAACTTGATTAGGAACACAAAATATACAATTTTGTTAATTTCATTAACTATGCAGATAGAACTATTTGAATTCCATAGGCCCTGCTCCATAAAGAACAAACTCCCAGAATCAGGGAATAAAAGATTGAAGGACTGAAACTAATGTAATATTGTGTAGGAACTATACTCAAAAAAAGGAAAAGAAAGAAAAAGACTTTCATTTTCAATGCAAAATATAAAGGATGAGTAGCAGAGCTTCACATTTATAATCCATAAATCAAAAATGCTTTCAGGGCGCCTGGGTGGCTCAGTGGGTTAAGCCGCTGCCTTCGGCTCAGGTCATGATCTCAGGGTCCTGGGATCGAGTCCCGCATCGGGCTCTCTGCTCAGCAGGGAGCCTGCTTCCCTCTCTCTCTCTGTCTACTGTGATCTCTCTCTGTCAAATAAATAAATCTTTAAAAAAAAAATGCTTTCAGATCCAATTTTGCCCACTTCCTGTACATACTTTCAGCCATCAAAAATTTACCAAGCAGCTTCATAAAGATTTTTCTAAGCCTCTGAATTGCTGCTGTTTTCCCTTCATGTCACCCTGATGCTAAGTTTTACATGGTGGGCTGTATATTTCATACCCAAGCCTAAGTCTATTTCAAATCATCTTAAAGCTCCTGTGTATCTCAGCTGTTTCCAAACTAAAAATTCTAAACTCTTCCCTGTAATGAGTCCTATGTCAACATGAGTTTGCTTTAGGAGTGATGATTTAAATCATCACATCTTTTAAAATTTTGTGATAATTTGTACCCTTGTATGAACTAACCGGTACTTCTTCACAGGTAGATTGATGAGATCAGGGACATCCTAGCTTTTGCAGTGGCTGTGTCCACATCATGCGTCTGGTGTGTGTTCAGGGCACAAGGAGCCTGGCAGGGGCGCAGGGCGTGGACAGAGTCCAGCATTCTCTCTGCTCCCTGAGCCCTATGTGGCCACAGGAAGCCTCCTTGGTCCAGAGAAAAAGATTTGCTTTCCCAGGTCCTTGAAAGCATGTTATACCCCAGTGGAGGTTCTACTGAAAGTTCATCATTTTCTCCCATTAATATTACAAGGATTTTTGTAATTAGTTGACAGATGCTTAGAGTTCCCGAATATGTCATTTTTAAAGCTGTATTTATTTATTTAAGTGATCTCTACACCCAACATGGGGCTCAAACTCCTGACCCTGAGATCAAGAGTCACAGCTTCCAACTGAGCCAGCCAGGGACTCCCTGAATGTATCATTTTTATCTATAGTTGGGAACAAATAAATTGGGAATGCCTTTCTTAAGGAAAGTCAGTGAGACTATTCCCACTTACTAGTAAATGCCATTAAAATGCTATTTAAATGTTTTCATATTAATGTTGAAATATTTTTGCAATACTGTTAAGTTTTAATGAATGTTTTTAACATTGTATTTTCTTCCCAACAGCGTATTATTAAAGGTATCACTCCAGAAACAGCGACAGAAATTCCCTATGGGGACGTCCACTTGAATGCCATATAACATGCTTCCATGAGAGGAAAATGGCTTCCCAACAAGCTCTTCCTCGGGTTCTGACAAGTCACGACTCACCTTCTCCCCTCTCAGTGAACGAGTTTCCAGCTACACCTGACAATGGAAGGGCCTTCTTCATGGAGAGACTGTCCCAAAAGACTATGGTGCCCAGACTCTTACGGCCTCCAAGTACTTGATTCTGGGAAATCTCCTGGACATATCACTATGTTAGTTCTAGGACCAGCTAAACTGGACTATTTTGGATGTGGGAGGGTGTGTATGGAGGTGATGAGAGCCGCCATCTAATCAGTTGGGATTAGGTTTAGAATCAAGTTTGTACAAGTCTCCTGTATCATTTCTTGTTACGATCACTGGTATCTGACTTCCACTTGCTTCTAAAGGTTTCACGGGTGATGAGTGCATAAACCACGTAGGAGAAAACAGGGATGCTGTTTTGCTAGCCATATATTTTCTGAGTAGCATAGAATTCTATAGCTGGACTCTTCTAGAACCCTGTAACCCGTGTGCCTTTGTGGAGTCGGGAGAGGAAGATGTAGAAACTAAACGGAAAAAAATGTATTCATGTGAGCATGTGTGTCTGTGTAAACTGTTGTCTCAGTGCATCCTTCTCTCTATTCCAGTACTTCCGGCCCATTACAAACTATATGAATTTCCTCTAATTTTTTCTTACATTAACAATTCTACCTACTCAAATGTGTGTGTGTGTGTTATTATAAGGGTATCGTAGCCACCTCTGCCTTTTCCAATGACACACTTCAGCACACACCTTCCTTTATGGGCCCGTGTTGTCTCTGCCAGCTAAACATTCAGGATAATGTTCCACAGGCAAATCCGGCCCATTTCATTAGTGACTGGGGCTTGGCCATAAACCGCTTTGAAGGTGGATACTGACCAATGCTTCTTCCGTGTTCAGGTGACCATCTCGTTTAAGCTGTTTCAGATGACCTGGTTTGACTGTTCAGGTTCCTTTGATCTGTGAAGAGAGGATTAAATCCAATTCTTGCTTACAGGGTATAAAGGTCTGGGACCCTGACCTTAACCAAGGTTGCCCTCAATCCAGAAGTAATTGGAGACTCTGGATTAGCCTTAAATGGAATTTCCCCAACCCTTCCTGGTTGACTACCAGGATTGTGAGCCCTCCAGATAATATTCAAGATTGAGGCTAAACTAAGTAAGGCTAATTGGAAAAGGGTCAGTTAAATGAATAACCTTGCATTCTACATAAAACCTTGAATACGGATCAAGTAAATTTGACCCCGGGTGGCTTATGGCTTTCAGATGCATAAGTAAAGAAGTAAATTTACCTTGTAATGTAAGATTTCCTCACTAAAATCTTAAAGGGAATAGACCTAGTCAATGATAAAAGGACTCAATCATCTTGCTGCACATCATTTCAGTCCTCTATATATATAGCATTTAATTCTAACAGCCTTATAGAAAGAAGACCCATCTAGCAGAGACTTGGTTTTATCCAATTATAGATCTTCCTCTCTTGGCTTCTTTCCCCCCCAATCTCTGCCCCAGCCATCTTCTTGTATTCTCCCTACATCCTTCTATTTCTGATTCTTTGCTTCTCCCAGCAGGATATTTTCCTTATAGAAGTGAGCTGCTGAGAAGTTTCCCAAAATATTAGAGGAAAAGAGTAGAGGGATTAAAAAGTCCCTCACTGACCTACCTTCATTATCTTCACTCTTTCATTCCTTCATGCTCCTTATTTCCATTCTCTTCACTTTCTAGCATGCTGAAAGGAGAGGGGTTAAGGGGCAGCGTAATTCAGTGGTAACTAGCTTTGCAAATTTAAAGAACTACTTTATGAAGATATTCAGATATGGATTCTTTCTGTCCCACACACACTTATGCATGTTCCAAAGACATCATTTGTTAAAAAGCACTTTTTCAAACAATTAGAGTTCTGTCAAGCCAGGTGTTGAGGGAATTATATAGGTATTTTGAAAAGTTTTCAGACTTCACTGGACTTAAAAAAATAACGAAATCTCTGTTCTGCACAGTTTTCATTTACTTGATCCCTATTTATCAGTACTACTACGGATTTTTTTTTTAAAGGAAAACTTAGAAGTAGGTAGATGGACTTTAAAACAATCTTTTAAAGACCTTTTACATCTGGGACGCCTGGGTGGCTCAGTTGGTTAGGCGGCTGCCTTCGGCTCAGGTCATGATCCCAGCGTCCTTGGATCGAGTCCCACATCAGGCTCCTTGCTCAGCAGGGAGCCTGCCTCTCCCTCTGCCTCTGTCTGCCTGTGCTCTCTCTCTCTCTCTCTCTCTCTCTGACAAATAAATAAATAATCTTTAAAAAAAAAAAAAAAAGACCTTTTACGTCTAATGTAGTATTTACATAAAAGTAAAAAATAAAATGGAATTGAATTGTAAAGTTATTTCACTACTGAAGTTAATTTTTTTTTCTGTGATTTTATTAGCAAGCAACACCCAGGAAAGAGGCAATACAGAAGATAAAGGCATGGAAGGCAGCCAGGGGAATTCAACTGATTAAGGTTGTTTCCTATATTGATAAGCAATGAAGCCAAAGAATTCATCTCCCTTCCAGAAAACTTACAACTTATTTAAAATTTATTCCATTTGTTTATTTTTTAAAAAAGGTTTTATTTATTTATTTGACAGAGATATCACAAGTAGGCAGAGAGGCAGGCAGAGAGAGAGAGAGAGAGGGAAGCAGGCTCCCTGCTGAGCAGAGAGCCCGATGCGGGACTCGATCCCAGGACCCTGAGATCATGACCTGAGCCGAAGGCAGCGGCCTAACCCACTTAGCCACCCAGGCGCCCTCCATTTGTTGTTTAGAATGCATATGATTGGTAGCCTAAATTCATTGCCCTGGCTGCCCCATCTGACAAACACAAAGTCAACACAATAGCTCCAAAATCAACTAGTGAAAATCATATCAAATAAAATCTAACAAGGCAAAAAAAAAATGTTTTTTGGTGAGATGAGTCACCCCCTCACCACCCTCTTTTTACTAAACTTGTTAATTTGGTCAATCTCAAAATTTAAGCTTAAATATGATTCTCCATTTGACTTATCCATGCCATCCCCAAGCCTGGAAAGGGAGATTACTCTTCTAGAAGTAAGGATACTTCTGATAAGTAGGAAGGAGTGACCTGATATGTTCTACCTGTTGTATAACTGATTTGGGTTTCACCGTCAAAGCGAGGCTTAAAACTATGGAAAGCAATGGCTTAACTGTGGTGTTCTTACCCCATATCTTAGTGCTTAGCTACAGAATTGGACAATCCAAGGCTGGTTCCCTTCTTAGCATATGTCTACTTGTAAATCAACAACTGGTGCATAAAATACCAGAATTGTTCAGAAGGATGGTGGTCATTCATACGGCAGCAATCAGAGAACATTTTTCACCATCCCTTTCTCCATTCCTTTTTTTCCCCTTGGTTTGGGGGCTAGTAGGGAAAAGCAGTAGGTTCCCCAGAGAAACTATGTTACAACCTGTCATCCCATAAGTAATTAAGTAATGTAATAAAAGCAAAATAGTCCTATGCTCAGTGGGAAGAGTTATATACTTTAAAGTCAACATGGAAGGGGATGGAGCAAGATGGTGGAGGACTATGAGACATAAATGTCATTGGGTCCCAGGAGTTCAGCTAGTTACCAAACCATTCTGAACACCTACAAACTCAACAGGAGATTGAAGAGAAAAGCAGCAATTCTAGGAACAGAAAAGCGACCACTTTCTGGAAAGTAGGACGTGCAGAGAAGTGAGTCAGAGGTGATATATGGGATGATAGACTGTGGAGGGGAGGGGCCAGCTCCTGGCAACCATAGAGCAGCAGAGCACAAAATTGGAACTTTTAGAAGTCTGCTATACTGAGGGACATCACTCCAGAGACTAAGGAGGGATGGAACCCTCATGGGGACAGTGTGGTCTCAGTCCCTCAAGGTCACAGAAAGACTGGTGGTATCTGAGTGCAGTGGAGTTCTCAGGTATTGGAGCGGGGAAACCAGATGCAGAGATGGACCTGAGTAGTAGGCTTTCAGCTCAGGGTCACCTTAAGTTGTGATCTGAGAGACAGTTGGACCACTACTTTTTGAGCAGGGACCCCACAAGTGGCGGATCCAGGGAGACTCACCTTTCTCCTCCAGGAGCGGTAGAGGGCAGCAGGAATTTGCTGGGTTTGAAGACTCCAAACGGGGCCATGCACCAGAGATAGAAATGCTCAGTCACAAACTGGGTAAGCATGGAGTGTGGCCAGAGACCAGAGATTGACTGCTTTTCTCTGAGGGTGCACTGAGGAGCGGGGCTCCGAGCTCTCAGCTCCTCCAGGCTGGATATTGGGAGGCTGCCATTTTCATTCCTATCCTCCAAAGTGGTACGGAAAGCGTTCCGGGAACAAAGGCTCCAGAGAGTGAACCCTAGCAGATTACTTAGTTTGGCCCCTGGCAAGGGAGGTGCAATTCCGCCTCGGGCCAAGACATTTGAGAATCTCAGCAACAGGCCCCTCTGCCAGAAGATCAGCAAGAACACCCAGCCAAGACCAAGTTCCCGATCAATAAGAACTGTAGAACTCCAGAGCTAGGAGAAAGCAACACATAGAATTCATGGCTCTTTTCCCATGATTCCTTAGTCTTTCAAAGTTAAATTTTTTAATTTTATTTTTTTCTTATTCTATTTAAAAATTCTTTCCTCTTTCCTGTTTTTTTTAAACTATTTTATCAATACCTTTCTAAAAATCTTTTTCAATTTTCATTGTTATAGTCCTATTCTAACCCTTCATTGTATTTAACCTCATTTTTTGTATACATATAGGTTTTTCTTTCTTTAGAATTTTGGGATACAGTTTCTCCTAACAGATCAAAATATACCCTATCTAGTGCATGGCTCTGTGCTAGTCTCCAGCCTGATTACATTCTCTTTTTTTCCCCTTTTTTCAACCAAATTCTTTTTTTAAAAAATTTTATTTATTTATTTGACAGAGAGAGATCACAAGTATGGCAGAGAGATAGGCAGAGAGCAAGTGGGCAGCAGGCTCCCTCCTGAGCAGAGAGCCCAAAGTGGGACTTGATCCCAGGACCCTGAGACCATGACCTGAGCCAAAGGCAAGGGCTCAACCCACTGAGCCACCCAGGTGCCCTCAACCAACTTCTTATCAGTTTCTTTTTTAGAATCTTTAAAAATTTTCATCATTACAGTCATATTCCATCCTTTCATTGTGTTTACCCTTATGTGTGTGTGTGTGTGTGTGTGTGTGTGTGTGTATAGTTTTTCTTTCTTCATAATTTTGGGAGGCAAGTTTCTTCTAACAGCCCCAAATGCACCCAAAATCAAGTGTGTGGCCCTGTTCTATTCACCAGTCTTATATATATATATCATATATATATATTATATATATGATATATATTAGACTAGTGAATAGATACATATAGATATATATCTAGATATATCTATATATAGTTATATATATATAGCTATAGATACAGATAAGTGATACCATAGATATAAATGATACCATAGATACCATATATATAGATATATATCTATATATAACTATGTCTTTATCTATATACACACTTTTTTTTCCTTCTCCTTTCTCCCTGCTGGTTTTGGGTCTCTTCTGATTTGGTTAGTGTATATTTTTCTGGGGTTGTTGCTACCCTCTTAGTGTTTTGTTCTCTCATTCATCTATTCTTATTTGGATAAAATAACAAGGCGGAAAAACTCACCTCAAAAAAATGAACAAGAGACAGTACTGATGGCTAGAGATCTAATCAAGATGGACATTAGTAACATGTCAGAACTAGAGTTCAGAATGACGATTATCAAGGTGCTAGCTGGGATCAAAAAAAGCATGGAAGATACTAGAGAATCATTTTCTGGAGAAATAAAATCACTTTCTGGATAAATAAAATCGCTTTCTGGAGAAATAAAAGAATGAAAACCTAATCAAGTTGAAATTAAAAAAGCTATTAATGAGGTATAATTTAAAAAATGGAGGCTCTTACTGCTAGGATAAATGAGTGAGAAGAGAGAATTAGTGATATAAAAGACCAAATGATGGAAAATAAAGAAGCTGAGAAAAAGAGAAATAAACAACTACTGGACCACAAGGGGAGAATTTGAGAGATAAGTGATACCATAGATGAAACGATATTAGAATAATTGGGATCCCAGAAGAAGAAGAAAGAGAGAGGGGCAGAAGGTATATTGGAGCAAATTATAGCAGAGAATTTCTCTAATTTGGCAAAGGGAACAAGCATCAAAATCCAGGAGGCACAGAGAATCCCCCCCGAAATCAGTAAAATATAGGTCAACACCCCGTCATCTAATGGTAAAACTTACACGTCTCAGTGACAAAGTGAAAATCCTGAAAGCAGCTCGGGACAAGAGGCCTGTAACATACAACAATTAGATTGGCAGGAGATCTATCTACAGAGACCTGGCGGGTCATAAAGGATTGGCATGACATATTCAGAGCATTAAATGAGAAAAACATACAGCTAGGCTATCACTGAAAATAGAAGGAGAGATTAAAAAAGCTTCCAGGAAAACAAAACTAAAAGAACTTGCAAACACCAAACCAGGCCTGCAGGAAATATTGAAAGGGGTCCTCTAAGCAAAGAGAGAGCCTAAAAGTAACAGACCAGAAAGTAACAGAGACAATATACAGTAACAGTCATTTTACAGGCAATACAATGGCACTAAATTAATGTCTTTCAATAGTTACCCTGAATGTAAATGGACTAAATGCCCCAATCAAAAGACACAGGGTATCAGAACGGATAAAACAACAAGACCCATCGATATGCTGTCTGCAAGAAACTTAGACCCAAAGACACTGCCAGATTTAAACTGAGGGGGTAGAACAATTTACCATGCTAATGGACATCAAAAGAAATCCTTATATCATGGCAATGATATCCTTATAATCCTTATATCAAGGGTGGCAATCCTTATATCAGATAAAGTAGATTTTAAGACAAAGACTATAATAAGAGATGAGGAGGGACATTATATCATACTAAAAGGGTCTGTTCAACAAGAAGATCTAACAATTTTGAATATCTATGGCCCTAACATGGGAGCAGACAATTATATAAACCAATTAATAACAAAATCAAAGAAACACATCGACGATAATACAATAATAGTAGGGGACTTTAACACCCCCCTCACTGAAATGAACAGATCATCTAAGCAAAAGATCAACAAGGAAATAAAAGACTTTTTAAATGACACTGGACCAGATGGACATCACAAATATATTCAGAACATTCTATCCCAAAGCCACAGAATACACACTCTTCTCTAGTGCACATGGAACATTCTCCAGAATAGATCACATCCTGGGTCACAAATCAGGTCTCAACTGGTACCAAAAGACTGGGATCATTCCCTGCATATTTTCAGGCCACAATGCTTTGAAACTAGAACTCAACCACAAGAGGAAAGTTGGAAAGAACTCATACACATGGAGGCTAAA
>PISX010012824.1:0-39922 GCA_004024625.1 Mellivora capensis
GTGGATGGAACTAGAGGGTATCATGCTTAGTGAAATAAGTCAATCAGAGAAAGACAACTATCATATGATATCCCTGATATGAGGAAGTGGAGATGCAACATGGGGGACTAGGGGGGCAGAAAAAGAAGAAAAGAAACAAGATGGGATTGGGAGGGAGACAAACCATAAGTGACTCTTAATCTCACAAAACAAACTCAGGTTTGCTGGGGGGAGGGGTTCGGGAAAGGTGGGTGGGGTAATGGACATTGGGGAGGGTATGTGCTATGGTTAGTGCTCTGAAGTGTGTAAACCTGGCGATTCACAGACATGTACCCCTGGGGATAAAAAATTGTTTATAAAAAAATAAAAATTAAAAAAAATTTTCTGAGAAAAGGATTTGTACAAATATTTACATGAAAAGGTTGTGAGACAACATTTCAGAAAAAGATATCATTTTACTTTATTTAAGTTAGTTAGCATTATAAAATTCCCAATTAACCACTTTACCTTATCTATCACTGTTACATTTACGTGTTTATGAAATGTAAAATCAATTGAGCTTTCTCTTTTTTTATTTCAATAACCAACAAATGTTTTTTGAGTACCATGAGCTTAGTCAAATGATAGGTGATCTTAGATACAAATAATGATAAACACTCTGGATGTTTATAATGTAGTCCATAGAAAAATTATAGATGTAAAAGAAAATTAAGAATTAAATATACTTTTCTGTTCATCCATATTGTACCTAACTCAATGTCTTTTAGGAAAGAGGGAAAACAAACAGGGTTTAGAGTAGATTAAAAATTTATGTGTAGGGCACCTGGGTGGCTCGGTGGGTTGAGCCTCTGCCTTCGGCTCAGGTCATGATCTCAGGGTCCTGGGATCGAGTCCCGCATCGGGCTCTCTGCTCAGCAGGGAGCCTGCTTCCTCCTCTCTCTCTGCCTGCCTCTCTGTCTACTTGTGATCTCTCTGTCAAATAAATAAATAAAATCTTAAAAAAAATTTATGTGTAAAAGTGAAAGTGTAACTATTCCTGCACTGCACTAAAAGGTTGTATTAGTTCTCTCTCTCTCTTTTTTTTTAAGGTTTTATTCATTTATTAGACACAGAGAGAGAAAGAGAGTGAGCACAAGCACGGGGAGCTATAGGGAGAGAGAGAATAAGGCTCCTCATTGAGCTGGGAGATGGATGCAGGGCTCAGTCCCAGCACCTTGGGACCATGATCTGAGCTAAAGGCAGACCCTTAACTGACTGAGCCACCCAGGTGCCACGGTTGTATTAGTTTTCTAAGCTACATAACAAAGAACCATAAATTTAGTGACTTAACACAATATACATTTATTATCTCATTTTCCTTGGTTCACAAATGTAGATATAGCTTAACTGGTTCTTCTGCTTAGTTTCATAAGACTGAAATCAAGATATTGTCTGGACTGGATTCTCATCTGGAGTTTAGGGTCTTTTACTTACCTCACGTTGGGCCAGAAATCAGTTCTTTTTGGTGGCAAGACTGAGATGCTTAGTTCCTAGAGTTCCCCCTCCCGAGGGAGTTCACTACGGTGATATTTGTTTCTTCAAGGACCGCAGGAGGGAATGTTTCCAGCTTTGACTCTTCTTTCAGATAATGGCTGGACCCCATACCCCCCAAAATATCCCTTTTGAAAACCTGAAAATCAACTGAGTAGGGACTTTATTTATAGTAGTTTCCCTCATCTGTGATCTCCTATTCTACAGTTTTAGTTACCCATAGTCAAAGGTGGTCTGAAAGCAGATGATCTTCTTCTGATCAACCATGAGGTTATCATAGCCTGATGCAACATCACAATGCCTACATCATTCACCTCACTTCATCTCATCATATAGGCATAATATCATCTCACAACATCATAAGAAGAAGGGTGAGTACTGTACAATATTTTGAGAAGACGAAATCACATTCAAAAACTTTTATAATAACATATACAATAATTTTTCCATTTTATTAGTTATTATTGATCTCTTACTGTGTCAATTAATAGATTAAACTTCATCACAGGCATGCATGCACAGGGGAAAACAGTATATACAGAGTTGGGTATTATCTGCAGCTTTAGGTATCCACTGGGAATCTAGGAACATATCCCCTGCAGATAAGGGTAAACTATACTACATCTCCAAATTTCTTTGGCTTTTGCTATGTCCTATCAGAAGCAAAGTGCATCTCTGTTCACACTCAAGGGGAAGGGATTACACAAAGATGTGGATAACTGGGGGAGGAAATCAACTCATTTTAGAATTCTCCTAACTATTACAGCAATAGGAGTGTAGCAATAGGAGTGTAACTTTAGTAGTGTTCCAATCAGAGAACTGAAATAAACATGTTTAAACCATGAGTTTTATATTAAATTTTATCCTTAATGATTCATAATTTCAATAATGGTGATTATACAATGAGGATTCCAAAGAAAAATGGAGGCTATACGTATCACTAAATGCAAACTATATTAAGATTTTTCAGTTTTAAAATGTCATTATTTGAATATTACGATTTCAAAATCCTGTTTGTCACATCAGCAAAACCTAACTTACATGTTTTTGTACTTTCTAATAGACATTATTTAGAGAATCATTTGCTTATCCAACAAACAGTTATTAACTGCCTGAAGCGTGCCTGTAAATTTGTCAGATTCTTAAAAGTAAATATTCCAAGATAAGAAGACAAAAGTCTCAAACCTTAAGGGATTCATAATCTAGCACATATACACTATATAAACACACAATCATATTCAGGTGGAGGTAGTCCTAGTGGGTTATGGAAGGCTGGTATAAATGAGATGGGATGGAAAAATAAGGCTTCCACAGTTATTACAGAAACAGTTCCTTAAAGAAACACTCTTTGGATATTGAAAAAGTATATAAGTTAATAAATATACATACAGAAACATGCATACATATTCTATAGAAGAAAAATGAACTTAATATATTATTGTAAAGTTTGGGAATAGTCCTTAAGAACACCCTCACATCTGACACTAATTTCGTGTCTGAAAGACTTCAAGACCACCTTCAGTTTCGATAATTCCCTTGAAGGACTCACAGACTCATTGAAAGTTGTCATACCCACAGTTATGGCTTAGTACAGTGAAAGGATATAGATTAAAATCACACAGGGCAGAGTTCAGGAAAGTTCCACACACAGAGCTTCCAGTTGTTCTCTAGTAGAGTGATAGTATTAAACTTCTTGGCATAAATGGGTGATAATATGCAGAATATTGCCAACCAGGGAAGCTTATCTGAGCCTTGGTATTCAGAACTTTTATCAGGGCTTAGCCATGTAAGCAACATAGGGGTTGGTCTCTGATGTTGCAGACCTCAGCCTCCAGGCCTCCAGAGACTGGACTAATACTCTGTGACCTAAAGCCCCCACTAACTCACAATGTTAAACTATCCAGTATAGCCCAAGATCCCAAGACACACAAAAGTATTCTTATTAGACATTCTTACCATGATATTTCAAGGGCTCAAAGGTCATTTTCCATGAACCATGAGTAAAAGCCATACTTCTTATTGAGTAAAATTAATTCTAATTTGTAAAATGAGATTGAATATTTTGTAAAAGTTGAAAGAAGTAGTATACATAAATGTTAATCTATGAGTTTGTTCATTACTGACCTGAAATTGCTTTCAATTATTCACAAAATATAACTTGTTTCTATTTTATTAATTTTTATAAATCAAAGATATGGTATATTGGACAAAATGGAGAAAAAAAGCAAGAATCATTGGAGGAAAGAGTATGTTGTAAAATAATGAAGTATTAAGTCTTCAGAAGAAAGCAAAAAAATATGAAGCAGGATCTTGAATGTGGAATTTATCTTGAGAATATTTTTTTTTAAGATTTTATTTATTTATTTGACAGACAGAGATCATAGGTAGGCAGAGAGACAGGCAGAGAGTGAGGGAGCAGGCTCCCTGGTGAGCAGAGAGCCCTACACGGGACTCGATCCCAGCATCCTGGGATCATGACCTGAGCCGAAGGCAGAGGCTTTAACCCACTGAGCCACCCAGGCGCCCTATCTTGAGAATATTGAAGAGACACTACACTAAAGAGTGGTAGGCAGGGGAGTTACATGATCAGATTTTATTTCAAAAACTTGTTATGGGCTTCCATGTGGAGAATGTTGGGAAAATGTTAAGTCTGGATGAATAAAAGCCAGGTAGAAAATAAGAAAGTCTGTACTAATATTGTAGTGGGGGTTAGAGAAACATGGACAAATTTCAGATATGTATATTTGGTAAAGTCAGTTACAAAGAGTCACAGGAGTAAAGAATGAAGCAGCAGGAGGAGTCACAAATGAGGACAAGATTATGGGGCTTGCCTGCGGGGTGGGGGGTTACAGAAATAAGTGGTTATGGCAGACGATGTTGATTAGCTGCAAATTATCTCTAACTCTTCTTTTTCCATTTCTCTTTGCAGATTCTAAAAAGTCAAATACTCATTTTTATACTCTATGATTCACTATACTTAGTTCTCCACTTTATATATATGTCAGACTTGAGGGCAACATAATAAGATGAAACCAGTATTTTAATAGATCCGTGACCTATACTAAATAATAATTGTTTTAAATTTGTGAGTTACACAGTGATGTATATACTAATAGTTCAGTGAACCTACGTGGAGTAGAAATAGAATACTGGTCTAGTTCATCTATCTTCATTTTGAAAAGGGTATGTGATCCAAATAGCTATAACTGTTTATAAGTATTAAGAGTATTACAGGGACGCCTGGGTGGCTCAGTTGGTTAAGCGGCTGCCTTCGGCTCAGGTCATGATCCCAGCATCCTGGGATAGAGTCCCACATCGGGCTCCTTGCTCGGCAGGGAGCCTGCTTCTCCCTCTGCCTCTGCCTGCCACTCTGTCTGCCTGTGCTCGCTCGCTCTCTCTCCCTCTCTCTCTGACAAATAAATAAATTAAAAAAAAAAGAGTATTACAAAATTTTGAATGGAATGTTATGATGGAAAAGGGAAGCTGTAATATCTTAATAGAGAAGCAGTATGCTAAAACAATACTTAGATATTGGAAAGATATATATCTATATTTTTATCTATCTATATTCTGTAACTGTTTTTGAATAAAAAATAACTTACATTTTTTGAGGGCTTACTATTTATAAGGCCTTGGCATTGCTATTGAGTTGCTTTCTTTAATCCTTTTAATACTTTCAACAAAAAATTAAACAGATATTATAATCATCCCCTTCCAAAGTTGAAGAAATTAATCATACCCATAAAAGTCTTACCATTTGTTTGGGGGTAGTTCTTGTACAAGAATCTGTCACAGACTTTAAGACTACAGTATTAGTTTCCAGGTTCCTACCTTCCAAACCAGCAAGCATTTATTCAATAGGTAGTTTTACTAGTTTTAGCAAATAAAAATATAGAACATCCAGTGAAATTTGAACTTCAGATAAACAGTGAATGATAAATAATTTATAGTATAAGTACCTCCCATGTTAATATTTAGGACACACTTAATAGCCTTCCCCCCCAATTTTTTTTTAATCTAAAATACATTTCAACCAGAATTCTGTATTTTTTCCTGATAACCCTACAAGTAGACTGTCATTTTTTAGACAAGGTGTAGAGACCTGACCATGAATACTTGCACCTGAAAGAGAGTTCTGAGAAACTAAAGTCTGTGTGAGACCACAGATCATTTCTCAGCAAGCAGAGTTGCAAATGACTTGGCCATTTATTGTGACTCATAAATAAGAAAACACTACACAAAAGAGTTATTGGAAAGGAGGATGTTTTGTATTCTTCTAGACAATGTCCTGTAGTATACTGCATGGCGAGAGCAGTTGTGACCCTATAGTGTTTCGTGGATTATATCTGTTTAGTCTTGGGAATCTTCTGGTTGCCTGTCTTGAGTAATTTTATTCTGTTTAGTGCTAAGTTGTTTTTTACTATACTGTGTTGGTCTTTTACTTTAAAAGCTGTAATGTTATGCATTAATGAGTTGAGGGTCAGGTTAAATTAAATAGCTATTTAATTAATTTCTCAATGCCATATTTTCACCATTCAGTGAATTAATGAGAGATATCAGTTTTCTCACTTATATCTTAGGCTGTTACATATGTCTAGGAATTGTGGAGGAAGAATACCAGTTAATATGCTAAATTGCTTTCTCCCTTGCTTTGTCTCTCTTGAGAATTTTTAATCTACTTTAATATACCTATACACCAACTTGCTACTCTACCAATTAACCATTCATTACATAATTATCTCCTCCAGCTGAGAATTCCACTTCTTTAGAATAATTTCCCCCTTGTTATCATTCTTGTAACAGTATTATTTGTACTCTTTACTAAGTGATTTCTAGTAATTTGAATTGCGTTCAAATAATTCAGCTAATTTACAGCAGACATTTTTTTCAAGTTTTCTTGGATTTTTGTTATTGAAATAGGTATCCTCTAGTTTTTTTTTTTTTTTTTTTTTTTGAAAGAGAGATCACAAGTAGGCAGAGAGTCAGGCAGAGAGAGAGGGGGAAGCAGGCTCCGTGCTGAGCAGAGAGCCCGATGCGGGGCTCGATCCCAGGACCCTGAGATCATGACCTGAGCCGAAGGCAGCGGCTTAATCCACTGAGCCACCCAGGCGCCCCGTATCCTCTAATTTTTAAGTTCATTTCAGAATTATCAATCTCTCTTAGAATTTTACAAAATGTACTAACATGTCTTTTCAATGCAGAATTATAAAAAGTTCCAGGATACTAAACATATGGTAGAGGAATTCAACATTTACCAAAATGACTCATGGAATGAATATTCTGGATAAGTAATATCATTTTGTGATTCTGAGTAATTAGGGAAATGAAACAAATACATTCCCATTGTAAAGAAGTTTGTTTGTTTGTTTTAAGTTTAAGTTTAAATCAGACAGTCATATTGATGACTGTAGAATAATGTTATCCCTTTGACAAAGGGTTTGGCAGTTTCTCAAAAATTAAACACGTAGTCACCATAACCTAGCAATACCGCTCCTAGGAATCTACCGAAGAGAAATAAAACGTTAAGTTCCCAGAAGCTTCACACAAAAAAGCTCATAAATGTAATAATCGCAAATAACCTTCCCAAGGTGGAAAAAACCCAAATGCCCATAAACAGATGAACAAAGAAAATATCGCGTACCTGTGAAAAGCGTAATTGTTCACAAAAAAAGATGGTCAGGCTTGGCGCGTGCGCACTCCGTGCCGCTGGAGCAGGCAGAGATGGGACAGGATCTCAGGCGCCTGCGCAGTTACGCTGGTGGCGGGAAAGCTCCCATGGGGCGGAGCTCCTTTTGAGCCTCCGTGAGATGCCCTGTCCTGCGTAAGACGAGGGAGGTGTGATGGCCAGGACCATGTGAAGACAGGTGTCAGAACCCCAAGGAAGAGAAGTCAGATCTTTCTCGGAGTTTGTGGAGACATTAAGGGTGCCTTTCATAAATACTTCAGCCGCAAAACTGCCTGCTGTCTGGCTCCTCCCCCGTACAGTGGGGCACCTTTCGGCTTGGACTTTTTGCTGAAATGTTTTCTTTCGGCTAGTCTCGCTTGTCCTCCGTGCTCACTTCGGTTGTCTGCAGAAAAGCCCAGGCAGCAAACTCATCTCAAAGGTAAAATCCCCTAACCTTAGCGTGCGACCACCTCGCAGGTGCCTGGTTTCTGGTTTAGCCTTGCCCACCACTTACCCAGGCGGGCAAACCCTTTAAATGCTGCATCTTTTGCGAAGCCCGACCCGAAAACACTGAGACTTAGCCCTCTCCCACCGACGTGAGCATCTGCCTCTCTATAGCATTTCCTCTTGAACTTTCTTTTGCAATCCCAGCCTAGTCCACTGCCTGGAATTTAACACAACTAGTAATTATGAACTTACTAACATAGGACTATAAATATAGATTTGTTAGGAGCCATAATGCTGTGTGTAGTGCCAGACACATAATGGGTGTGTGTGTGTGTGTGTGTGTGTGTGTGTATGCATGTATGTGTGTGTATATATATATATATGAAACGGGTCATCTATGGCCACGAGTTTTCCCAGTGTCGCCAGAATTTTTGATGGCCCACAGTAAGAAATACTGCTTCTCATGGAGCTAAATTTATGAAAAAATTAGGAACCCTTTATTACGGATTATATTCTAACTTTGTGCGTGTGTTAAAATGTCTTTATAAAATTAAGATGTAGGTAATAGGGGTTTGGGGTAAATTTGATAACTCCATTTGGCAAAATAAATGATACCTCCTTTTTTTACGCACCCCCCCATTGAAGTATTGTTACATAGTACAACACGAATGGGAAAAAAAGCCAGGCATAAGAGACATGTATGTGTTTTATTTTTATTAAATGTGTAGAATAGGAAAAGCTACAGAGATTAAAAGTCGATCATTGGAGGAAAAAAGAATGACTGCTAAAGGGAGCATGGTTTCTTTTAGGGGTGATCAAAATATTCTTAATTTGATTATAGTGATGGCCTAACTGTGAATATACTAAAAGCGACTGCCTTGTTCATTTTAAATAAATGGTTTAATTATATGGTATGTTAAATTTAATTCAATAAAGCTTTTACCTCCCCATCAATGATCATACAAAGAAACAAAAGTGTATATGTAATCCATAGACTATGAAAAAACAGTCATTTAAAATCAAACCTGAAATGGTACAAGGGTTAGACTAAGCAAATGCACATTTCAGGCATCCATTATAAATAACTTAATTAAAGGAAAAATATCTGAATTAATTATAAATGCTAATCTTATCAGATAAATGGAGATGATAATAAATAGAAAATAAATCTAGAATTAACTAAAACTATAGATAAAAAGAGAGCCAGTAGATTGAGGACAAATCTGTAGAAATTATCAGTTTGAAAAAATAAGGATAATGATTGAAGAAAAATGAACAGTGTCAGGAACCTGAGTGGGACAATACCAAATAACACATTGGGACAGAGAAAACATTCTGGAAAATAATCAGCTAAAACCTTTAAAGTTCTATGAAAATTACATTTAGGTTATAGTAGCTGAGCAAAACACCAGTGATGTAAATATAATCACCAGGTACACTGAGGGAAGTTAGTAAGAAAACCAATTAAAACCTTAAAAGCAACCAGAAGGAAAAACAAAAAACAAAAAACCAAAAAAGTTTCGTGGGGGTAAACAATGGTTAAGACTTATTGCTGGGCGCCTGGGTGGCTCAGTGGGTTAAAGCCTCTGCCTTTGGCTCAGGTCATGATCCCCGGGTCCTGGGATCAAACCCCACATCGGGCTCTCTGCTCAGCAGGGAGCCTGCTTCCTCCTCTCTCTCTCTGTCTCTCTGCCTACTTGTGATCTCTCTCTCCATGTCAAATAAATAAATAAAATCTTTAAAAAAAAAAGACTTATTGCTGACTTTTTATCAATAATAGTAAAGCCAGAAATAATCAGTGACATGCTTAACATACTGATGAATTTATAATATGTAGAGGTAACAACAGATGAGACAATCATAAAAGGAGGTGAGATATTAAATAGAGTTGAACTGTTTAATGTTATTTACAAAGATGAAAAGTGTGAATTTGGACATGAAGCTCTTAAGTGAGAAAGGGGCTATAAATTATTTGTGTGAAGATGATTAAGTTTCTCAGAGATTTGATTCTTGGACAGAGTTCTTAGTATTATGCTAGACATTGTACAGTAAGTCCAGACTACATCAATGGACAAATAGGCTTTGTCCCTGTTTGAAGTAAGGACAAAAGCAGAAGGCAATAGTGAAGAGTCTTGTAAGGAAGACAATTATACTGATGTTTATGTAATTAGAGTTGAAATAAGTAATAAGGAATATTACACTGTAAAATTTGATAAGGATTATGTGGAGAGTTATTTTGATAGTGATACAAAGCAAGAGGATGTTATATAAAATTTAGCAAATATTTCCATAATGATGTTTCTATTTTGCTTTATCCCCAATTTATGGTGAGCTTTTTTAAGGCAATAGCAATCTTGTTCACATTTGGATCTGTTTGCTATACCTAGCCCTGTATCTGACACAGCACAAAATATGCCTTCAAAGATCATGATGTTTTCAACAAGAGAAGCAAATTCCGTAATACAGTAAATCCTAAACAGATTATTGCCTTATGTCAGGTCTTTAAAAAAAAACGATAAGTGGGGCGCCTGGGTGGCTCAGTGGGTTAAAGCCTCTGCTTTCAGCTCAGGTCATGATCCCAGAGTCCTGGGATCGAGCCCCGCATCGGGCTCTCTGCTCAGCAGGGAGCCTGCTTCCCCGCCCCCCCTCTGCCTGCTTGTGATCTCTGTCTGTCAAATAAATAAACAAAATCTTAAAAAAAAAATGATAAGTAAGTTAACATTTTCTGGGTGGAGAATAACGTCCAGGTATATTTTCAAGATGCCCGATTTTGAGGTTATATATTTAGAAACAGCACACTTTCTATAGTCCTTTTCTTAAATGTCCTTTTATGTTAATAACTTTAAGTATTAGGAGAAATTTGGTCTCCTGGCATTCAGGAAACTTTCTGGTGTTTCTTTCGTGAATATTTTTTGACTTGGGAACCCAGTGTTCTCCTGTTTTTCTTATTTAGCTCAATTTTAATTATTAAGTAACAGTGAGAAATATTAAATTCTTCAAAAATGAGAACTAGATACCTGATTATTTTATTTTATGATACCTAAAATCTAAAAGTCTAACTTTTTATTTAACTATATTTTATTTTACTTTGTAGCATGATATAGAAAATAACAAAGTATGTATTACCATATTAATTTTAATTACACATTCCTTAAATTGGCATTGTCTTATAAGATTCTTTTTCCTCTTTGGTCATTTGAAATTATTTAGATGTTTGAAAGAAAAATTCAATTTTCATCTCAAAGTTTTCTTTTTCAGATGATTGGCTATTTCCATACTATAGAATGATGCCAGTAAATTTTTCTGATTCTAATAATTCATTTTAACACATATTTATTTTACTGTGTTAACATAGTTAAATTTTTTTTGGAACTGGTAGTGGAAAGAAAGGAAAGGAATTTGTTCAGATTATTTTTAATGTTTAAATTGAATCTATTAACACAACTAGCAAACATATGGCAAAGGAAAATGTTTACATTTCAGCAAAATTCTTTCCTCTTTTCAAATCTTAGCAATTATGTATAGTTTTTAGGTACATAATACAAAAGCAATTGTCATACATTTGACTGAAAAGTAAATGAATGGCTGAGGGCATTAGTATTATAATACTAAATCTTTCACACCTAGATTACTTAAATTTCTACCAACCAAGCTAGTAGTTTTAGTTACTAATCCATAGACAAACACTCTATCACATATCCACTAATTTATCTAAAAGTATTCATGGAGTCTTTATGATTATACTAGATAACCAAAATTCAAAAATAAAATAAAACACAATCCTTGTTATAAATATTTTCACAATTTAATCTGGGGAATATTCTTCTAAAGAAAAAAAATAAAATATGATAACTGCAGCAGTAGGGTTGGGTGAGGTTGGCCTAAAATAGGTACAGTTTCCTAAGTTCCTATATTTATAATCATCAGTGTTACAGTTTGTTATCTGAGAATGGTTGAGAGATACAGAGATGGTATTAGTATTTATATTTGGAGTTGTTAAAAGAGTTTAGAAATATCTGTTGATACATAATTATAAAGAATGTACATCTCCAGGTATACATCAGCCTGAGTGTACATCAACATGAATCATAAATGAAAATAATATACTCAACTATCTATGATGCAATTTCTAACTAAAAATCTTTTTTATTTTCCCCAAATCTCAAAATTATGAAAAGCAGGGCACCTCTTGGTTAGGGTTTATTAGTGAAAACTCATAGATGTTAACCATCCTGTAGGTAAAAGCCATACCTAAATATTCTCTAGCAGGTATCAAGAAACTTTTTTCTAAAGGGCTTGGTAGTAAATATTTTTGACTTTGTGGGCCATATGGTGTCTATTGCAACAACTCACTCCTACCACTGAGCAAAAGCAACCATAAAAAATGAACAAATTGGTGTGACTGGATTTGGCCCAGTGGCAAGCCAGATTTGGTCCACTGATTGTAGGTATTCCACTTCTATTTGTGTATTCCCACAGCTAGCACTGTAGAGGTGTTGTTTAGTATCTCAACAGATATGAAAAACTATGTCTTCACTTGAAGAACATAGACACTATAAATCCGTGGATTCGCTTCCTGGTTGCATTTTCTGGTACTAATCATGTTTTTGTTGTTGTTGTTGTTTTAATTTAATAGAAGTTAGTAGGGAGAATAAAAGAACAATAAAGTAAAATTCTTTTAGAATAGCTTATCCGAAAAACTGTCTTATGATCCCCCACTATGCAATACCATAAACAGAATGTTTAAACGTTTTGTCAAAAAGTATTCCATGTTAAATTCAGTTTAACGAATGTCCCTTAAACAAAGGTTGAGGTTAAATGTTAGACCTTTGTCAAAATATGCATGGTGATATTGAAGAGATTGTGCACTGTGACATCTAAAAGAGGACTGGACTACTTTAAATTATTCCTCATATTTATTTTACTACTAACTTCTAATTTCTAACATCTGTATAGAAAAAAAATCAGGTAGATATGATATGTATGAATAGTTTGGGGCTGGCTTATGTCACTTAGTTTACAAAATTCTTTGATTCATTTATGTACAATCATAAATAATCACTTGAAATATGGCAAAGAAGCATAGTCAATTGGCTACAAAAACATGGTTATTTCTAAAATTATATGCACGCACACCAACTGATTTGATCAAGAAATAAAATACCCATTATATCACTTCATATGTCAACATTGAAGATAAACAATGAAGATATTTTAACTGGCATTTGGCTTTGGATAGTGGGCTATTATGCCATTTTTTATTAGAAAATAAAATGTACAAATTCTTAATGGTGACTAACATAATAAAAAAGGAAAAAAATCTTTATGGTTCTTTACAACATAGATAGTTATTTTAAAATATTGTAAAAAGTGTTCAGAAGAAGAACATTGGAATATATTTTAGAAAAGACATAAAAGTTTCTAGTAGTTAAGGAAAAAATGAACTGTCTTTTTAAGCTATGCATGCATTGTCTTTAAGAGATAAGCTTTGTGGTTCGCTGCTCTACTATAATTAAAAGAATTGTTAATTCATTGTGCAAAGAGGAGATGGCTCTTTATTTAGACAGCTAAAATATATAAAGAAACAAGTTAAAGGTTAATGGAGGAAAACAGAAAACTAAAGGATTAGGATCTGAGAATATGTATCTACAGAAAGATGAAGTTTTCTATATTCTCTGAGCCCCCAGAGAAATCTGTAGATTCCTCTACTTCAGTATTTCAGTTCACTGTTGTAATTATCTGTGTACTTTAGTCTTCTGAACTGCATTGAAGAATCCTCCAGGGCAGAAACCATATTTCTTAGTTTGTATATCCATGGTTTTTAGTGTAGTAGCTGACCCATAGTTGGTCCTCAATAAATCTTGGTTGAGTGGATATATTGCCTGATTACAGAAGGGATGACACTGAATGTGTGCTTTCTTTTCTCTGGTAGTAAAGGGTATTGGTTTCCCTCCCAGATAATGCCATTAGCAGTCTTCCATTGTCCCTATCCTCCAGCTACAGTGCTTGTGAACTAATGGTTTACAACTTTGCTCTTCTCTACAGACTTGCCCTCAGCTTAAAGGTGGTTCAGAGGATGGTGTTATGTTTTTACTCTAGACATGAATTTCACCAGTTAAAAAACTTTAGGTAGCAATGATTAATTTACAGTGCTGATAGGATAATTAAAATTAATTTATAAAACTCACATGCATGCCCAGTGTAATTATGCATAGTAAAATTTCTACAAGTATGCGCAGCATCCCCCAAATAAGCGGTACATATTATTTCTAGGGAAAGAAATGTTCCTAAATTCATGTTGCTTTATTAATGAGTCATGCACTTAATGAGAAAAAAATCTTGTAATTTTTTTCTAAAATTGATTCTCTACTAAGATAAATCTTCAGCTTCTGAAAATGTAGGAATTATATTGACTTGCAAATTTGTTTTATTAGAGTAGGAATATATATTATTTCCTTCACAAAGTTTATGAGACCAGTTAATATTTAAAATGTTGGGAAAGTAACATGAAAAACTGCAATTTCTTTACTGCTCACCACTCAAAGCAATTTATGTATTCAAATAAGTCAGAAACAACTTTCTGTTACCACTTAAAATATTTCATCATATCACCTACCTACCATTATAGTTCAAGATGCTGAGACTTACTTGAATATCACCCTGAGATGAAGAGTTCAACTAATTATTTTATTTGGCTATCAGTGTGCAACTCATATTCAAGTTTCTAAATAGAAAAACAACAACAATAAGGACAAAAACAAACCCAAACCTCTGTAAGTGATATAGCTTATAGGATGTGGTAATGATATTGCTAACTTTCATTTCAGTCATTGTTAATTTTTGGGGGGGGGGTAGGGGAGATTTGTTAAAAAAAAATTGAAAAAAATTAAAATGTATTATTTAATTTAGAAGCCAGGAAGTAGAAGTTACACTTAATTCAGAAGTAGACGGGGCCCATGCATCAAGGCTGCTAATTATTTTGCACTTTCGACTTTCAAAAAATCCACTTCAATGTTGCAAATCAATCTTTCTTTCCTTCCTTCCTTCCTTGAATGATTCTCAGCAAAGAGGAACAATGGACTCCAGAAAGAGCAAATTAAAAACATCTAAATCAACTGAAGTACTCAAGTTGGATTTATTATTAAATTAAGTAATATTTTCTTACCTGGAGAGTGAAATGAAAAGGAAGACTCAGTGTTGACTTAGAAGCATTAAAAATTATTGGAAATTAAAATTTAGTATGTTGTTAAAAATAAATAGATGCAATTTTCAGATATAAAATCAGGCATATTTTTGTGACATTACTTTAACAGCATAGTAACTGTAGTATAATATTATAGTATTTTAAAATAAAGTACAAGAAGAAAATGAAGACAATGAAATTCAGTTAAGAATGTTAGGTCTGGAGAACTAACACTACAAAATATTGAAGCTACTTAAATATAGAAAAGCTAGAGATAAAAATAAATGACAAAAAAACATTCAGCTATACCATTTATCAAAGACATCACTTTCCCAGTAGTTAGTTTTTTTTTTTTAAGATTTTATTTATTTGACAGAGATCACAAGTAGGCAGAAAGGCAGGCAGAGAGAGAGAGGGAAGCAGGCTCCCCCCTGAGCAAAGAGCCCGATGTGAGACTCGATCCCAGGACCCTGAGATCATGACCTGAGCTGAAGGCAGCAGCTTAACCCACTGAGCCACCCAGGGGCCCTACCCAGTAGTTAGGTTTTATGAACAATATCTTGAGTGTTTCCTCATATATGGTACCTTCTGGAAGAAATAAAAAAATGCAAAAGAACCAAATGTATATAATTATTTCCTCACTTTTAGTAAATAATCCCATTTCCAAGGTAAATGCAAATGTTTAAGCTTAAAAACTGAAGAACTACTTAATGTGACAGCAGACATGAAAAACTTGCTATAAACCAAACAGGGCAGATTTCCTTGCTCAAGCCCTGGTAGTGCAAATTCACTTAATGTCAGCAGAGCTAATCCTAGCAGAGTTGACACTAGAGTGATTCAGACCTTAATCCGTTTATATAGTCAACTTGGAGAGTCAAAGCCTTTGTCATATCTAGAAATATGTTTCTTAGACATAGTGTTGTCTCAATTTTGAGGGAAAAATATCAAATGTATCTGAAGTTTCTGTGAAGTTTTATTAGGTCTGTTTTGTGCTTAATTGTTTTCTATTTAAAAACAGAAATTTTAAAAAATGCTAAAGTCTGTTATTATTCTACTGTTTTTATGGTTACTTTTAAAAAGGTGACAGAATATATAATTCCAATTAAATCCTGAGCAGTCCATAAAAGACATATGTAAGTTTATTCTCCACATAAAAAATAAGCCTATAATGTGATGGAGAATATCATAAAATATCAAATAACTTTTTCAGAGATTGCATTCTGTCACCAAATGTATTCTTCTCTATCATTTTGATAGAAAATTTTTCACTCCTTACTTTCTTATCAGTACATACTTAATTCAAGATTAAGTTGTATGTTAGAATGAATATTTATGTAATATACTCATAAAATGGACAGCCTATATTATATCCATCTTTTTCTTGTCAGAGAAATAAATACTACTATTGCCAGAAACCATCAGAAATAAGATAATCTAAGAAAATCTAGACCAAATTGCACAACATACAAATATGTATCTGAATATATATGAAAATATCTGTATGTATGATGGTTTTGAAATAGCCAGAGATATTTTGAAGTTCCTGTCACCAAGAGGTGGGGTTATTTTTTTGATTTTTGCTCTTAAAATGTAAGAGTTCCTTATATATTTTGAATATTAACTTTTTATCAGATATATGGTTTGCAGATATATTCTCTGATTTTATAAATTGCTTTTTCACTCTGTTGATCATTTCCTTGGCTGTGCAGAAACTTTTAGTTTGATATACTCTACTTGTTTACTTTTGCTTTTGTTGCTTGTCTTTTGGTGTAGTATCCAAGATACGATCATCAGGACAATGGTCATGAAGGTTTTTCCTGTGTTTTCTTCCAGGAATTTTATAGTTTCAGGTCTTATGTTTATTTTTTTCCATTTTACTTATTTTTTAAAGATTATTTATTTGAGAGAGAGAGACAGTATGGGGCAGGTGGTAGTGGGGAGAGAGGGTAAAGGGAGAGAAAGAAAAACTTAAACAGACTCCACCCTGAGTGCAGAGTGCAGAGTCGAGGCAGGGCTCCATCTCACAATGCTGAGATCATGACCTGAGCCTAAACCGTGAGTCTGCCACTTAATGGACTGGGCCACCTAAGTGCCCCTCAGGTCTTATGTTTAAATCTTTAAATTATTTGTGGATTATTTTTGTTCATGGTGTAAGATAAGGGTCCACTTTAATTCTTTCACATGTAGATAGTCTAGTTTTCCTAAAATCATTTGTTGAAGAGAACATCCTTTGGCCTTTGTGTATTCTTGAAATCTTTGTTGACTATCAGTTGACTGTGTAAGAGTGGGTGTATTTCTTGAGTTTTCTGTTCTGTTCCGTTGGTCTATATATCTGATTTTGTGTATATCTGTATTATGTCTATCTGTATATCTGGGTTTTTTTGCCAGAATCTTGCTGTTTTAGTTATTATAGCATTGCAATATAGTTTAAATTTTGAAATCAGGAATGTGATACTTCCAGCTTTGTTCATTCTCAGTATTGCTTTGAAATGTACAAAGGACTTGAATAAACATTTCTCCAAGCAAAGACAGGAATAACCAACAGGTATATGAAAAAATGTCTGATATCATTAATCATCAGGGAAATTCAAATCAAAAGCACAATGAGATATTATTTCACATTTGTTTTAATGGCAGTCAACATACAACAACAGCACCACCATATAACACTTGTTGGCAAGGATGTGGAGAAATTGGAAACACTGAATACTGTAGTTAGGAATATAAAATGGTGCAGCCTCTATGTAAACCAGTTTGGAAGTTCCTCAAAATTAAAGATACAACTACCATAAGATCTAGCAATCTCACTTCTGGGCATATATCCAAAAGAGTGAAATCAAGATCTTAAAGCGATATCTATACTCCCATGTTTATTACAGAATTATTCATTATAGCCAATATATGAAAACAAACTGCATGTCAATTGATAGATAAATGGATAAAAAATGTGATATAAAGAATACTAGCCAGTCTTAAAAAAGAAAAGCATCCTTCTATATGTGACAAAATGGATGAACCCAGAGGAAATTATGCTGTGTGAAATAAGCCAGTTGTAGAAGCACAAATACTGCATGAGTTCACTTATGTGAAGAATCTATAATAGTCAAACTCATAGAAACAGAGTATAGAATAGTGGTTGCTGGAACCTAAAGGGAGAGGGAATTTCTCTTGGTGACTTTTCTGAGAGTAGAACTAAATTTCCATTAAGTTATAGATCATTCTGATCCAGGTACCAAATTAAGCCAGGGCAAACTTTGAAATGAAATCTTTATGGAGTAGTTGGTAATATTTAGTTTGTAATCTGTGCTCTAGGACCAGAAAAATTAAGACAAAGCTCATGGCCCCAAAGAGGGGAAACAAAACAATGCATTAGAAATTTTACACTAAAATAGAACATATAGGATATTTTACAATAAATGAAAGGGATATTTCATTTAAATATGATTAAAGTAGAAATACTAAATTGCTGTGAATTTCAGTATTACTCACATTTCTGCTCTCACTAACAATATTTGTATATACTCTTGGCAGTATAGTCTCAAATAATGGGTTAATGGGTTGAACATTTGTGTGTGTGTGTGTGCCTTCAAGGGGACAAATATTTTACTAATGAAGAGAAGCGATAAAAGTGGAAATAGAAACATATAAATGTGCATTGTAATTCATTTTATAAAATAATTGAAGGTGTGACTTGAAAACAGATATGAATTTGAGTAGTTCAAGTAGTGCGAATGATTGTGAGTTCTCTAGGGATGTGACATTTAATCTGAAACCTAAAACACTGAAAGGAACTGGTCATTCAGAGTTCCTAGAGAAGAAAGTTGTAGGTTTGAGGCACCATGATGCACTAAAGGTCTTCTACAGGAGGAAACTTAATCTGTGTCCTGATGGAAGGGAAATTAAATAATAGTTGAGTGAACACTAGGGAGAAAACAGATTTTACGTATTTGTACATTATTTAAATATCCTTATCTCAAAAGTGACATATATTCACTGAAGATATGTTCTCAAAAACTACCAGACTGCCAGGATGTTTATAATGCCATTAACATCTATAGGAAATCCATTCTGGTCAATTTAGAAACTGACTGGGAATTGTTTGTATTGGCTGCTTTTACATTCTAAATAAGACACACATGGACTGGGGCACCTGGGTTGCTCAGGTTAAGCCTCTGCCTTCGGTTCAGGTCATGATCTCAGGGTCCTGGAATCGAGCCCCGCATCAGGCTCTCTGCTCTGCAGGGAGCCTGCTTCTCCCTCTCTCTCTCTGCCTGCCTCTCTGCCTGCTTGTGATCTCTCCCTCTTAAAACAAAAACAAAAACAAAAACAAAACCCTTAAAAAAAAAAGACACACATGGACTAGAAAAATGTCTCTATCAGTCTATAATTTACTTATTAGAAAACAAATGTCTACAAAAGGATAGAAAGCTATATGGTAATAAATTGGTACAATGATGGCTGTTCCCTAGGATATTTTTTAATCAACAGTAATTGATAAGGAAGTTTACATCTGAGAAAAAGGCATATTTTACATGAAAGGAAACAATCAACTCTAAGTATTATTCTCTATTCACTAGAAAACAGAAATATATCAAATTTTCATGTAAACTATTTCTTTAAAAGACACAGGAAAGAGGGAATACCTGGGTGGAATCCCATGAAAAGTTAGGAGATCAATGGGTTTTAAATCTTGGTGGGGTTAAAATATTGCAGCCAAAATACCGGAGAATATTGGTACTAAAAACATACAATGTGGTGGTCAGTGAGTGTGATGTTTGAAATTAAAATTTTGGAGAGCTAGTTGCTATTTATTATGACAATGCTAAAGGTATGCCCATAGAAGTCATTAGATAGGACAAAATCAAGTCTTTTTAGTAAATATTAAATACCTGGGTTGTTTTTAAGGTATTTTTAATAGCAAAACTGGGAAAATTCATTGCTCATCAGTAGATTGCTAAGAAAAAAAATTATTTTGTATATTACTGAAACAATATTACTGAAACAATATAGACAATGATGCAGGAAAATATCTGTTGGAAAATGACTGGCAAATTTGATAAATAGTAAAGATAGTTTACAAAACAGCATGTATATTATTTTTTGGAAGACTAAGTACATAAATGTGTATATGTTTGTTGATCTTTATGAAATATAAAGAATAATAATGCTTGGTAGGATGATCAAAAGTGAGTTATCAGTCATTATATCTTTAATTTTTAATGAGCATACATTTTTGACAAAATAGCAAAATATCTTTGCAAACATTTAATATTCAGATGAACACTGAACACATTTTAAAAATTTAAAAATCGCTATTTTTTAAATTAGTTCAGATTCTCTTCTTTCTTTTAAGTAGAAGGAATATTTTTAGGTAAAATTTCCTCATCATTCAACATTTTCTAATATTTCTAAATATCTAATGATTGTTTCTACTTGGACATGGGCAACTTTACTTTAAGGTACCTCTCTAATATATCTTCAAAATGCAAATTTTGATGATTTTTATTGTATCATTTACTCTGAGATATAGATTTCCTTTTGCCCCACTATTTTGTACACTATGAAAATTAATATAACAATGTTGTCAACCATTAATGATGGACAGTGAACTTTATTTTTCTTTCTCTCCACAGCCACTGGAGCTGACCCTTTCTCCCACTCTTTTGAACAGAGCTTTGTTTTATTCTGTTTTTGTTCAAAAGAAAAAATTCAGTTATATAACTCTTATGCTGTAAATGTAATTTCTTTATACTTAGAGCTAAGCTGATCTGAAGCTAGTGACAAAACTTTAAATAAAAACACATAATTAAAGTAATGCTGAAATATGAAGAAAGATATTTGCATATCTCTGCACGTGATTAAATGCTACTGCTTAATAATGGTTAGTAAACATATAATAGAGCAAGAAAATGTAAATTTTTTCTTCCACTCATAACTGAGAGAATTAGATTGTAAAAGGAGGATTTATTGATGATTCATGGAAATCAATTTCTTTAAAAAGCATTTTAAGGACATAAACAGGGCAAAATTAAGCATAAAAACATATTGCCTCTGAGGCAGAACAAAATCGTTTCTTGTAGGGAACAATATTGCATAGGTGCAGCATGAGCTTTGCTTTCTATTTCATGGAAGAGACTGAGGAAAGGAAAAACACATTAATAAGCTTCTGTCCATGATCACAGAAATCTAAAATTCCTGATTTTGATATGTGTGTTGGAGTAAGAAAACTAGGCTTACTGTATGTAATTGGAAAGTTAATTAGTATCATGTTTCCATTACTCGGTTGTATCTAAAGCATTCATTTTCCTTAAAAATAATTGGTGATGTTATGATTAAGTACTTGAAGTATTTTTTGAATCTTCTCTTGTTAAGTTGGCATAAATAAAACTCTCTTATTTTACTTTTTACAGGTCACAAAGGAAACATTTGGTTTTAAATGTTTTCATAATGCTGTTTGGGGCAGTTGATGGATGAAACCATGTGGCACATACAGTGAGATATTTTTGTAATACCAAGTAATTCTTTCCTATTCATTTTTTCTTAAAAGTGTATACCTGTAATATCTTGCTTCCCTTTCTGTCTGCTGTATCTGTATTACTTTAATTCAGAATAAGGGTTTGGGTGAGTAGTTTCTCTTAAATCAAGCAGGAATGGTATCATATGGCTGAACGGGTGCATGAGTGATTTGAACCACACCTCAGCCATGGGAGTGAACTACCCTGGAGTATTTAGTCATCCAACAACATAATCAGTCCTGGGTCTGAAAAGCAGCCCACATTCCAATATGGGATTTTTACTTTCCTGCACATTTCATTACTGTGTTGCCTGGATTGCTTTACTGCTTTTTTTTTTAACCTAGTTCCTTAAAAGCAGCCTTTTCTGCTCTCAGATAATGAAAAAAGCAAAGGAATAGCAATATCCAGAAAAAAAAAAAAAACAGCTGAATACACATAATCATCATGAAACTTCACACTGTGATATATTATCTCTGATGCAGTAGAGCAGATGTACTATATTTAGTTTTAATATCTAGGAAACAGCATGGATTCAAAATTGTGCATTCGTCAGTCCTCATAGGAAACTATTTCATTTTCCATAATTTTCTTTTTTCATGGATACCAAGAATGTAGTCACTCTTTTTATTTCACCTTTTTGTTTTTTTACTATAATTTTTATATAGATGCTGGAAAGATTCCATTGTAACCTTTCTAAAATTCTGGATTCATCTGCCATTTTTCTGTTTGTAAAATTTCTCCATTTAAAGCTTTAGAAATGTTGTTTTGCCTCAAAGTTTTTTATATATTTAAAGACAAGGAAATCTTTTTTATATATTTAAAGACAAGGAAACCAAAATTTAATTTTGGTCTTGTGTGAAATTACCATTCAAATTTTAAACTTCTTTCACTTATGCTGGTGCATTTGATTAACTGGATAAGTAATTTCCTTTAATATCCCTGAAGATTTCTATGCTCATTATGATTAGCTGTCTCAGCAGCAACTTTTTGGGAGAACCAATCTTCTGTAGTTCTCCTGATGTTGAATTTATTTAGAAGTACACAGCATGACCCTAGCAGGTGTTTTGAATTTTGGGCCACTGTGATCTTGTGTCCCTCTCTCACCTCTTTTTATTCATGAACAAATGAATCTATTCATGAACTGACATTTTTAGTACCTATATAACATCACTTTCTCCCACTTAATAATAAGACCTTATTTTTAGAAATGCAGATAAAGTTGGTGTAGAGTTCCTTTTCCTTAACTTTCAAAGTATTCAGTCATAATTATTATTATTAAAAAAACTGATATATTAGTGAAGAGGATCTCTAATAGTAATAAACATTATCCTGAAAGACCAGGTGGACATCACAGCTATATTTAGAGCATTCCATCCCAAAGCAACAGAATACATATTCTTCTCTAGTGCACATGGAACACTCTCCATATTAGATCACATCCTGGGTCACAGATCAGGTCTCAACCGGTACCAAAAGATTGGGATCATTCCCTGCATATTTTCAGACCACAATGCTTTAAAACTAGAACTCAACCACAAGAGAAAAGTTGGAAAGAACTCAAAATCATGGAGGCTAAAGAGCATCCTACTAAAGAATGAATAGGTCAAAAAGGAAATCAAAGAAGAATTTTAAAAATTCATGGAAACAAATGATAATGAAAACACAACTGTTCAAAATCCTTGGGACACAGCGAAGGTGGTCCTGAGAGGAAAGTATATAGTAATATAAGACTTTCTCAAGAAACAAGAAAGGTCTCAAGTACACAACCTAACCCTACACCTAAAGGAGCTGGAGAAAGAACAGCAAAGAAAGCCTTAACCCAGTAGGAGAAGAGAAATAATAAAGACCTGTGCAGAAATCAATGAAATAGATACCAAAAGAACAATAGAACGAATCAACAAAACTAGGAGCTGGTTCTTTGGAAGAATTAATAAGACTGATAAACCCCCGTCCAGACTTATCAAAAAGAAGAGAAAGTACCCAAATTAATAAAACCATGAATGAAAAAGGAGAGATCACAACCAACACCAAAGAAATACAAACAATTGTAAGAACATATTATGAGCAACTATACACCAGCAAATTTAACAATCTGGAAGAAATGGATGCATTCCTAGGGACACATAAACACCAAAACTGAACCAGGAAGAAATAGAAATCCCGAAGAGACCCATAACCAGTAAGGAGATTGAAACAGTCATCAAAAGTCTCCCAAGAAATAAGGGCCCAGAGCCAGATGGCTTCCCAGGGGAATTCTACCAAACATATAAAGAAGAATTAATACCCATCTCCTGAAACTGTTCCAAAAAATAGAAATGGAAGAAAAACTTTGAAATCCATTTTATGAGGCCAGTATTACCTTGATCCCAAAACCTGACAAAGACCCCATCAAAAAGGAGAATTACAGACCAATATCCTTGATGAACACAGATGCAAAAGTTCTCACCAAAATAGTAGCTGATTGGATCCAACTGTACATTAAAAGGGTTATTCACCACAACCAAGTGGGATTTATTCCTGGGCTGCAAGGTTGGTTCAACATCCGCAAATCAATCAATGTGATACAAAACATTAAAAAAAAAAACAGGAACCATGTGATATTCTTAATAGATGCTGAAAAAGCATTTGACAAAGTACAGCATCCTTTCTTGATCAAAACTCTTCAGAGTGTAGGGATAGAGGGTACATATCTCAATATCATCAAAGCCATCTATGAAAAACCCACAGCAACTATCATTCTCAATAGGGAAAAACTGAGAGCCTTTCCCCTAAGGTCAGGAACAAGGCAGGGCTGTCCACTATCACCACTGCTATTCAACATAGTACTAGAAGAGCTAGCCACAGTAATCACACAACAACAACAACAACAACAACAACAACAACAACAATAAAAGGCATCCTAATCGGCAAAGAAGTCAAACTCTAACTCTTTGATGATGATAGGATACTTTATGTGGAAACCCCAAAAGACTCCCCTCCAAAACTGCTAGAACTCATACAAGAATTCAGTAAAGTGTCAGGATATAAAATCAATGTACAGAAATCAGTTGGATTTCTATACACCAACAGCAAGACAGAAGAAAGAGAAATTAAGGAGTCAATTCCATTTACAATTGCATCCAAAACCATAAGATACCTAGGAATAAACCTAACCAAAGAGGCAAAGAATCTATACCTAGAAAACTACAAAGTGCTCAAGAAAGAAATTGAGGAAGACACAAAGAAATGGAAAAATGTTCCGTGATCATGGATCAAAAGAACAAATATTGTTCTTTCACATAGCATAGACATAAAAATGTCTATGCTACTGAAAGCAACTACACATTTAATGCAGTCCCTATAAAATACCATCAACTTTCTTCAAAGAAATGGAACAAATAATCCTAAAATTTACATGGAACCAGAAAAGACCCGTAATAGCCAGAGGAATGTTGAAAAAGGCAACCAAAGTTTGTGGCATCACAATTCCAGACTTCAAACTCTATTACAAAGCTGTAATCATCAAGACAGCATGGTACCAGTGCAAAAACAGACATATATATCAATGGAAAAGAATAGAGAGCACAGAAACGGACCCTCAACTCTATGGTCAACTAAAATAACAATATTTACTCAGAATATATGGAAAACTCTTACATTTAATAGAAAAAAATGAAACAGCCCAATAGAAAATGGGCAAATATTTGAACAGAAATAATACAAAAGAAAAAATATAAATTATCATTAAACACATAATAAGATGCTCAACCCTTAAGTCATGAGGAAAACAAAAGTGAAATCCATTATTAGATACCTCTACACATCTACCAGAAGAAATTAAAAAACAAAAGCAGAACAATCCAAAACAAAACAAAAACAAAACACTATTTGGAGCAATGATGAGGAAAAACCAACAACTGGAACTACTATGTGTTGATGATAGGATTGCAAACTGTTAAAGCCATTTTAGAAAGCAGTTTTTCATTTTCTTATAAAATTAAACATTCTTTTATTACATGAGCAAACAGTTTCATTACAATACAATTGTAATTGTATTTACTGGGTATTTACAAAAGAGAAACAAAAACTTACCTTGATGCAAAGTCCTACACACAAAAGTTTATAGTGAATTTATTCATAATAGCCAAAAGCTGGTAATAAATATCTATCAATAGGTAAATGGACAAACCATTTGAGGTATACTCTTTAATAGAATATTTAGTAACAAAAAAACCCTACTTTTTTATGTTATAACATGGATGTATGTCAAAACATGCTGAATGCAAGAATCCAGACACAAAAGAATGTATGTAGAATTCTTTCATTTATAAAAAATTCTAGGAAAGATAAGTCTAATCCATTGTGTAAAAAAGCCCCCCAAACCAAAAAACAAAACAAAACAAACACACACACCACACATGTGTTTGGCTACCTGGGACTGGAGGTATGGAGAGTTTGAATGTGATGGCACTCAAGGAAATTCTGTATTTTAATGTGGTGGTGGTTACACAGGTGTTTGAAGTTGTCAAAACTTGGTGAGATGTACATTTAAAATGGATACATTGTAATTGATATAAAATATACATCAATCAACTTGATCTAAAATAAATAGAACTGGCAGTTAGTAGTTTTTTAGCTTTGGTCACACATGGTATACTTAAGTCAGTTTTTTTTTTAGACTGTATTTATTTATTAAAAAGAGAGAAATCTCAGCAGTGGGGGAGGGACAGAGGGAGCAGGTGAATTATGCTCCCCACTGAGCAAGGAGCCCCATGTGATCCCAGGACTCTGAGATCATAACCCAAGCAGAAGGCAGAGGCTTAACTGACTGAGCCACCCAGGCACCCCTATTAAAGTCACATCAAAGTATATTTTAGCTTTATGGTGTTTTATAAGGTGAGAAGGATATAATTTGAGAAAATTATAGATTCTTATTTGTCATGAATAACTTTTTGGGATAGCTACATGATTATATTTCTTTTGCTTGGGGAGGGGATCTATAATTTCTATAATCTCTACCTAGATCAAGGCATGCATTTTTTTCATTTTTTAGGTTTTTTCTTAGTCTGTTAAATCATTTTCAATACTTTTCATTTAATCTATGTAGTTTATTCCCAGTATTCAAAATTGGGGACTGTTTTCTATCATTGTACTTGGATAATCATTAGATATATGATACATTTTTTTGTTGTTAAGTATTGTCTTGACCCAGCTTTGAAGCTCTGGCTGGATTCTCCTTCTTGAGCATCTTGAGATGACTGATTAAGTCCATACCCCAGCTGCTTCCCTAATCAGTCAGCTTTTAGACTTCAGAACCACTGTTACCTGTCCTAATTGCCTGAGGTCCAGTATTCAACACCCATGTGCTAGAGAGTATGAAATCATTAAAATTAGCCAAACCATAGGGAGCCTGTGAAACTTTAGCTAGCCCATTTACACTTGCCATATATACATTGCCCCCTATTAACTCCAGCTTTCTATTATCCTATTCTGTGCTGCAACCTCTGTGTAGTCCTTATGATAAACTTCTCTTACTTAAAGCTACAAGTAACAGAGTTCTGCTTTTCATCTCTCTGAGGCCCTTTGTGTTGCATCCTGCTGTTGAAAGAATCTTTAAATGTTATAAGACCTTTGGAATACATGTTTCCAGATCTAGAATAACCTGACATTTGAATTTGGCACAAGAGTTTAAATGCTAAAGCAATGGGTTTCTAGATGTACACTTAGCAGTAACTACAAAACAACCTCAGAAAGTGAAAATCTTTTTTTTCTAAAATATTTAACTCAGTGTGATTCATGTTGTCCATAATGAAGAGTGTTATTACTATTTACATTAATTTGAAACATAGCCAAAGCCTTTAATAATCTTTGAGTTCTAGTTTATTTAGCATGTTTTCATTCTATATAAATAGCTTAGATGAATAAAGTATTAGATAAATATTTGCAATTATTTTGGAGATCATAAATTCTAGTGTCCTGTATAAGTTTATAAGTCTAATAGTAAAAAAACATGCTATTTTTTTCATGTATGTGCATACATAGCCCTAAATTCTCATATAGTATGGCTATTGAGACATTTTTAGACTACCTCTAAACTAATTATTACCTAGATTCTCATTTTTAGATGAATGTTGACAAGTGGGAATACTTGCAATACAGGCTGTATAGGATAATGGATTGGGAATGAAGGGTTGTAGAAACCAGCCCCAAATCACACCACTTTTGTGGTACCTTCCTTCAGTTACTCAGTCCTAACGTATTAGCTATGATTCAGGAGGATGTCTTTGATTGGCTGAAAAGTAGATTCAAGATAATGTTAAATATATACAGAGCACCATTAATGCTTTGTAATCAATCTCCATGTGCATTTATTTTAACTAAATCACACCTTCCCTGAACAATATTTCTGGTTCACTCTGCTTGATCAACTAATGGCTAGTTACTATGGATCTCAAACTTGAATTTAAGAATTTCAAATTAGTCTTCCTCTCAAACTTTAGTTTTTTCATGAGTTATTATTATCTTCATAGTGGTTAAGAGAAGACAAGTATTTACTCAGTGCTGGATACTTATTTATTTTGCCAAACACAATTCCACATTGTCTCTCCTTACAGTTGCTCTCAAAATAAATATTCTGACTCTATTTGTTAGGTTTCCAATAGTTAAAACAAATGTAGAGGGTGAGAAATGTTGTAAAAATATAAGGCTTCCAGAAGAGGATTTCTGTAATCAGATAATTCTGGTTTTATTGTTGGCTGTAAGTGAAATCCAAATGTGTGATTTTGGATAAGTCACTTTGCTTTTGTGTTACTTAGGGTTTTCACTAGTATCATTGAGGATATTGGAATACAGAAGCTCCAAAATTTTTCCTGCTCAAAAACTGCTTGATGTTATGTCAGTATTAATCATTACAGTTTAAATCAAGACACTGAACATTTTAAGAAATTTTATTTTTGTCTCCTCTGGTTTCCTTTCATTTTACTTAGTGGAAACAAACTTTCACTAACCCTGGATGAAGATTCCTATAGTCTCATGAAATTTTCTCTCCTTTTCTCTTTGTTATTATAAAGTACTATGGTAACTTTAATTCATAATGTAATCAAAGTGTAGTAATGAGAATTTCTAGTTCCATTTAGTATTTAAAAGCCCTGAATGACTTAGCATAAACTATGATAGTCTTCCCTATCCCACTAATAATACTGTAACAAGAAAAATTCATATGTGGCCAAGGACATCATTTGTATTTAATGCTACATATTATATATGATATATTAGCTATTATTACATTTGAAAACACTTTCATAAAGTTTGCTATTTAACACCATGTTTTAGGCCAAAATAAAATTTTTGTGTGTTCAACATACTAGTTTTGTTGAGTTTACAGAATATTTAGAATTCAGTGAATAGAATGAACAATAAATAAAAGTAAATTGAACGTATCTAATTTAATTTGAATAAATATATGGCCTGATTTTCAAAAATATGCTCCCTGTTTTCAATTTGCATAATTTTTGCACAAGCATCTTTAAGAGAATGGTTTCTTTCTTTGTCATTCAGGTAAGGATTCCACATTTATGGATTAACAAGAAAAGGCCAAGATAGTTTAACAAACTTGAATCATAGAAGAGTGGCATATTTTCACTAGTAGTAGAGAAATAAGCATAATAGGGAAGATATTTTCATGACTCATGATGGATATTCTGGTCTTCTAGGCTTCCAGTCAGATATCCATCACTAATTCCCTATTTGTCCTATGCATAACCAGAATTATCAGTCATCCTTATTTCCTTCCTATCTGTGCTCCTTCTTAATGGGTCACAGATTAAATTATTTGAGGTTTTGCCTCCTATTGGTGCTTCCTAAACCACCTCAAAGTACGAACCTAATTACTTTAGATCTCTTTAATAACACTGCATTACAAAGACACCTCCAGGTTATAGTGAAAGTTGTCTTTATGTTAAAGACGAACATCTTTCTTTAGATTCCTGAAAAATGTAAGATTACTATTGAATTATTCAAGTAGATTCATTTTAACTCTTGTTTTAAAAATTGTAACATTTAAAATTGAAGGAAATTCCTTCTCAAATGAATTTAAGAAGGAAAATGGTTATAAGTCTGATGTAGCTTAGTTGGACTACTTTTGGTAATTTGTTCTTACTGAATCTTTTAATTTATTAATTTTTATTTTTTTTTAAGATTTTTATTTATTTGAGAAAGAGAATGAGCAGGGGAAGGGTCAGAGGGACAAGCAGACTACCTGCTGAGCAGGGAGCCTGATGCTGGGCTCAATCCTACCACCTTGAGATCATGACCTGAGCTGAAATCAGATGCTTAACTGGCTGAGCCACCCAGGGACCCCTTATACTGAATCTTTCTATAAAATTAGTGTTCTCCACTTAAAATTGCTTCCTATGGAACAACAGTACCGTGGCTTATTTTAATACTCTAACACTTGCTCTTAGATGCATTCCAGACACTGTTAAGATAACTAATAATGGTAAGTAAATCACTGGTCTTCTTAACCCACAGTATATTTAAGGAAGTAAATTACTACAGTATGGTTAATGATATATAAATCTTAATTTGATTATTTTAAAACAGACAAAATTAAAAATTATTCATAATAATCATTGTAAAAATGCAAATGAAAAATAGATTTGCTTCATACATCAAAAATGTTTGCAAATTGTCCTCACGAATTATATATATACATAGCTAATCACAGCCATTATATTTTACAAATTTTGTAAATAGCATCATCTTGCACTGATGTTATGGGAATCAAAATGGTAGAGTATTGAATTGGGATTTGTGAACCCTTCTATGGTGCCCCTATATTCAATTTTAAGTACCATCTAATTGTTTGAAGTTGTACACTTTAGGGAGAAGACAGATATATGGAATACATTTTCATTCACAGACATATGTATTATTGGTATCTGTATTAATATGCTAATATTAATTAATATGCTAATACTTATGAAATTTAATTAGAGAGGTATAATCTTCATTCCATATGGGACCACTAAATTAAATGTGACTTATTTAAATAGTAAAAATGTTATCTTAGTTTTTTTTCTTAACAAAGAAAAAAAAACTATTGCTAAATTATTTTACATTTTGATTCTGAAGTTATAGCCAGATATTTGATAGTTTGGGCTATTTTCCAAACATTTTGTGGTCAACTGATGAAACAAATCACCCCAATTCTCTGTATTTTTCCTACACACTCATATTTTTGAAAAATGAGTTCGCATCTTCTCCCACCTAGAGAGAGAGACTCTGTATTCCGCTCTGGAGTTGAGTGGCCTTTGGTTTTGCTTTGGTCAAAAGTATATCATAGATAATGTGCCTTAAAGGCCTTGCAAATTCTGCTATCTTTCCTAGAATTCTGCTTCCATCATGAGGATAAGCTCACACAAGATTTCTGAAGTATGAGAAGCTTGTGGAAAAAGCTCGGTCATTCCTGGTCAAGACCATTCTACATATTTGATTGAGTCTTACAGAGACCAGAAAACTGTCGAGCCCATCTGAACCAAGACCTGTGCATTTACAGGGATAATAATACATGGTTGTTATTTTAATCCCCAAAGGATTTGGTTTACTACACATATATTGTGATATTAGAAAACAAACATTTTAAAAATTAATAGCTATGCTATTCATTCTAGTAGCATGTAAATATTCTGAAAAAATATGAATTATTGGAGAGATGGACAGGGGATGGGCTAAATGGGTGATGGGTATTAAGGAGGGCATTTGTGATGACCCCTAGGTGTTATATATAAGTGATTAATCACTAAATTCTAAACCTGAAAGTAATTTTACCATGTTAGCCAACTAGAATTTACATAAAACTTGAAATAAAAAAAAATTAGTTACCCCCAAAATCGTTCTTTAGTGAATTTTTCTGTCTAAAACAAAACAATGAAAATAAAACAAAGGTAAAAAGATAAATAATTTGAGGTAAAGTTGTTTTTAGCTTTACTGAAGCGTACAGTTGACAAAATTGTGATGTTTAAAGTGTGAACATGATGATTTGATATATGTATACATTGTAAATTGATTCCCTTCTTGGTTAAATTTATTCCTAAATGTTTTATTTTTTTATGTTATTATAAATGGGAGTGTTTTTATAAGTCTTTCTTTCTGATAACTTGTTCTTAGTGTATAAGATGTTTTTATCATCACTGATTTTTACATATTGGTTTTGCATCCTACAACTTTCTAGTCTTTGTTTATTTCTGCTCTGATCTTTGTTATTTCCTTCTTTCTACTAACTCTGGGCTTATTCTTCTTTTTCTAGTTTTTGAGGTATAAAGTTAAGTTGTTACTTGAGGTCTCTTTTTTTTTCTTAATATAGTGTTTATTGCTGTTAGAACTGCTTTTACTGAATCCCATAGGTATTGCTATGATGTGTTTCAATTTTTTTCTCAAGTTATATCTTTGATTTCACTTTGATTTCTTCCTATACCCATCATTTATTCAAGAGTGTGTTGTTAAATCTCCACATAGTTGTGAATTTTCCAGTTTTCCTTCTGTTACTGATTTCTAGTTTCATACCATTGTGTTTGGAAGAGATGCTTAAGGTTTCAATCTTTCTAAATTTGTTAAAACTCCTTTGTTAAATGTGGTCCTCAGGGACTCATGAACAGTAGATCCCATCACCTCTCAGACCTTGATGATTTGGAGTGAGGCCCTCAGGCGACCACCTTAGAATTTGGGGCACTAGACTTGTGGAGAAGCTCCTTCCAGGAAGAAGCAGATTTGGTTTTATTTTTGGAGTAATAGGAAGGGAAGTCAGAGAAGTGCCACCAGTTTTTTCAGACCCCCAGGAGGATCTTGACTAGCTCTCAGACGGAAGCTGATTAAATGCCCAACCTTGGACATCAGCTGGGAAAACATGCAGTTTCTCCCCCTCTAGGGAGAAACTGGGTACTTGGTGTTTTTGCTTGATCCCTTTGGGCTCAGCACAGAGAAATAGCCACAGAAAGTTTTCATGTGCCCATTTAAAAATTATGTCTCTATTTAGTTTGTCCTTGAGGGACTCACAAATGCCAAGCCTTGTTGGCCTATAAACTGTATGATTTGTGAGCCTGGCCTTTAGGTGGCAGCTGTAAAAGTGGGGATACTTTTGTGATACTTCTATCACTTTCAATACTAAACACACATTTAGAACACAAACCCAGAAATATGAACATGTCAACTTGACTTTTGTAGAAAAATGTTTTAACTCTTGATAATCATTCATGAATTCAATTTAATATTCTCTATTTACTCCCTTATAGCCCTTTTCAGTGTCTGACTTATTACTACATGTTCATTCACTATTGTTTGTTTCTCCCACTAGAATGAATACTAGATGAAGGAAGGGACTTCTTATCTTTTATTGCTTGTCCACTCTAATATCTATAATATATGGGCATGTAATTAAGAATTATAGGTACTTCATGAATTATTGAAAAAAATGAATGAATTCTATTCAGTCCAATTCAGTGAATGTTAGACTTTCTTCAAATGCTACATAAGTAAGACATTGTCTCTTCTTTCATGGTTTTACAAAAATCAAGGATAGCATATATTACGAGTTAAACTAAAGGAGGGTCCTTGTTGTGATGAGCACTAGGTGTTGTGTGCATGTGATGAGTCACTAAATTCTACACCTGAAACTAATATTACACTGTAATGTTAACTGGAATTTAAATAAAAACTTGAAGAAGAAGAAAATATTTAGACTGTATTTGTGCTATATAGAAGGAATATATAAACAAAGGGTTTTAGAAGAATGAATTTTAAAAGGATAATATTTAAAATTTATTTTGAGTTCAGTTCTGAAGAATGCAATGACATGTGAAACAACTCTCAACACTAATATAATCAGAAAATCAAAGCATGTCTTTTTGAAGATGGCAGGGCATGCTAAACAAATGACAGGTTTTAACATACAGTTAAGATATTGAATAGCATTAATAATAGAGTGATAGAGACCAACTTAACCAAAAATGAATACTTTCTTCCATAAAATGCCCAACACGTTTTCATGAGAAGAAATGCTAGAAGCCCTCTGAGCAGTAGTATAATTTGTTCAGATCTGTGTTTTAGAAAACTAATTATTTTGGCCGTACAACAGATGGATTTGAAACTGAGGAGATTTCCAATAGGCATACCAGTCTGGAGGTAATTTCTCTAGTTTAGCTGATATATAATGTGAACAGAATTTGAAGAATGACAGTAGGGATGGAGATAAAGAAACAATTTGAAAGTTATATCAAGAAGAGATTGTAGACCAATCTGATATATTTGGTAAGAAAGAGGGAGGATTGAAAAATTCCTCCAGAGTCCTAGACAATGGTATAGATGGTAAAGCTAAAATTTAGATCAGAAACCTAGGGAAAGCAAACCTAAGCCTGCCAAATTTATTCTTCCAGTGCGTATATATAGATAGATGTATAATACTACTTTTTAAAAAATGTCCAATGGAAACCCCTACTTCATCAATCAAAAGTTTAAGTCAAATTAATTTTCAGCAATTCCACTAACCTGCAATCAAACCTTTGTTTACATTCATTCTAGTCCTATTAACTTTCCTAACTATAAAGATATTCCACCATTTTCAGTCTTATACAACGATTTGTATATTATCCTCTATCAGTAGACTTATTGATTAAATCACACATTTTGTCAGCAAACACTTCTTTATTAAGAACTGTATGCAAGTAACAGGGTAAATTCTAGGAGTAAGAAGATGAATAAGGCCAAAAAAGAATCAGACTTTCAAGGGAGTTTATGGCCTCATCCAAGAGGTAGGGAAGAAAAATCCATCTTTATAATGGTATGTATCAGCTGTAGTGGTCAAGTGTATGTTCTTCATTCTTGCTTCTACCTATCAAACAAATGGCCTAAAAATGTCTAAAACCTAATGTCTTCTTAGCTTCTTCTCTGATTACTGTATCTCACAGTCGTTTTTCTCATGTCTAAATATAAGCATTGCTATCTATATCATTCTGTTATATTTTTTAAATTAAAATTATTATTGAGATAATTATAAATTCACATACAGTAGTAAGAAATAATGCAGAGAGATCTCTCGTGCATTTTGTCTCCCCAATGATAACATGGTGCAAATTTATAATACTTCAACCAGGATATTGGAATTGTTGTAATTCACCAATCATATCCAAAATTCTCCAGATTTACTTGTATTCACTTATGTGTGTCATAAGTTCTGAACAATTTTATTACCTGTGTAGGTTTATGTAGCCTATATCAGTCAACGTACTAAACAGATCCAAGACCACAGTAATCTCTGTGTTACCCTTTTATAACCATAACCCCTCTGATACCTTCCTGCCCTTGGTCCCTAACCACTGGCAAACACTATACTGTCCTCAATTTCCAAAATGTTTTCATTAAAAAATGCTGTATAAATGGAGTCATACAACATGTAAACTTTTGGAGGTGACTTCTTTTTTTTCCCCCTCAGCATAAGTCCCTGGAGATTAATCTATGTCAGTATGTATAATAGTAGTTCATTCTTTTTTATTGCTGATGAGTATTACATGGTTTACATGTACCAGCTTCTTTAACCATCCACTTGTTAATGTACATCTGGAATTATTCCAGGTTTTGGCTTTTACAAATAAAGTTGCTGCAGGTTCTTGTACAGTTGTTTTGTTTTGTTCTTTTTTTAATGGAAGTTTTTATTCCTCTGAAATAAATGTCCAAATGTATTTGCTGAATAATATAGTAATTATATGTTAAGCTTTATAAGGAAATACCAAACTTGTCTATCAATTGTGGCTGCAGCATTTTACATTCCTACAAACAATGCGTGAGTGATTGGATTTCTCTTCAATCTTTCCAGATTTTGGTGTTGCCACCATTTTATATGTAGCTACTATTTTAGCCATATCCAAATCTTTGTATTTCTTGTGAGGGGGAGTAATTACAAATAACTTCAATAGTTAATTCTGACATCTTGGACGCAAAGGGTGTCACTTAGATCCTCCAGTGTTAGACTATTGCCTCAATTGTTGGGGCAGGGTAGGCAGGCAACCAGAAATCTTCAACATCCTTAAGGATGGCACAGATTGCATAAGGTAACATCCTTTTTGAAGACAGACCGCATCTAATGACTGACCAATAAGAGAGTTTAAAGATGTGTCCATCATGACCTGACTTGGGACAACTGAAGAATAATGCTAGTTCCAAAGCTCGCTCTGGAGTTGGCTGAGGGTGTATCTCAACTCACTTTCTCTCTGGTGTCTCCTGTTTACTTTTCCTCCCTTGAACAAGTTTTGATCTGAAGTGTGGTCCTTCATATTTTGCACATTAAAGGCCATCTCTGATTCTTTTCAGGGAACCCAACCTGAAGTACTAATATGATTTAATTTTTCATTGTCCAATTTACTTTATATTCTGTTATGAATTCCTGAAATTTGATAAATGTTAGAGATTAGTAGTTGCTTTCCATTTCTACTGCTTATTTACTCCTATCCCTCAGCTTTAGACCTGGCCTCTGATATTTTTCTAAATGATGCTGGCTTCTTGTTGCGGTTTTGCCAGTTGAGGGCTCTCAAGTGACGGTGGATTGCTGGAAAAGGAAGGGACACATTCCTTTCCCTTTGCTTACTGCTCCATCAGTGTCACCAGCACAATTCATACCAGTCAGCTCTCTACCCAAATCAGCCCCTTCACATCCCTCGGAGATACCTGTGTCAAGCCCCCCCTTCCTCTCCTCAGCAGTCTGACTTTGGGCTAAGTAGGGATGCTCCTTCAAATTGTACCGTTTTAATAGTTTCAAACTCTTCTCTTTGTTCTCCAGTGCTAGGTGTGATAGCAGCTTCCTGCAATTACTACATGACCTGTCAGTATTCCCATTTGGACTTTTTGGTTCTTAAATAGCACATTACTGATTTGTAATACTATATTCTGTCTGTTCATGCTTCCTGAGATGCTGACTGATAACACCACCATTTTTATATGAAAGAAGTTAATGAAATTCATGAGTTAAAAAGAAATCTTTTTATAAAAGTGTAAAATATTTAGGGATAATATAAAAAATGGAAAAGTTATACCCATCAAAATACAAGGTTCTTTTTTAAATTAATCTGAATATTTCCTAACAAATTTATATGCTCATCAGGGTAAGTATACTTCTTAATCCCCACCATCTATTTAACCTGTCCCTCCCCTTCATCTCTGGTAATTATGTTTGTTCTCTATAATTAAGAGTCTGTTTCTTGATTTGTCCCTCTCTCATTTTTTTCCCCTTCGCTTGTTTGTTGTTTCTTAAATTTCACATGAGAGTGAATTCATTTGGTATTTGTCTTTCTCTGACTAACTTATTTCTCTTCGCATGATATTCTTTATGGTTCTGTAATTTGGCTATTGTAAATAATGCTGCTGTAAACATAGGGGTGCATGTATCTTTTCAAATTAGTGTTTTTATATTCTTTCCATAAATACCCAGTTCTGGAATTACTGGATCATAGGATAGTTCTATTTTTAATTTTTTGAGGAAACTCCATAGTGTTCTCCACAGTGGCTGCACCAGTTTGCATTCCTACCAGCAGTGCATGATGGTTCCTTTTTCTCCACATCCTCTCTAAGACTTTGTGTGTGTGTGTGCTTTTGATTTTAGGCGTTCTAACAGGTGTAAGGAGATACCTCATTGTGTGTGTGTGTGTGTGTTTTAACAGTTTCAAGTATTTATTTAGTATTTATTTAAATTTAAGTTAGTTAACATAAAGTGTAATATTCATTTCAGGTGTAGAATTGAATGATTCATCACTTATATAGAACATCCAGGGCTTATCACAGGTGCCCTCTTTAATACCCATCCATAAAATTGTTAGGTTGAATGGAGGGCTCTTCTTCACAAATTCATTCTTAGTTTGGTGCTTGTTCATGCTTATTCATGCAAATGTACTATTTTTGGTGCAATTGTAAATGGGATTATTAATTTCTCTTTCTCCTCCTCCATTATTGGTGTATAGAAATGTAATAGATTTCTGCACATTGATTTTGTATCCTGAAAATTTGCTAAATTTGTTTACCATTTCTAGCAGTTTTTGGTGGAGTCCATCGGGTTTTCTATATATAGTATCATGCCATCTGCAAATCGTTAAAGTTTTACTTCCTCCTTACTGATTTGGATACCTTTTATTTCTTTTTGCTATCTGATTACTGTGTCTAGGACCTCAAGCCCTATGTTGAGGAAAGATGGTGAGAGTGGATATCTTGTCTTGTTCCTGACTTCAGGGTAAAAGCTCTCTGGGTGATGTTAGCTGTGGGTTTTTCACTTACAGCCTTTATCATGTTGACATATGTTCCCTCTAAACCTACTTTGTTGAGGGTTTTTATTATAAATGGATATGGTACTTTGTCAGATTTTTTTCCCTTGTGTTTATTGAAATACTATGGTTCTTACCCTTTCTCTTATTGATGTGATGTATCACATTGATTGATTTGTGAATATTGAATCACCTTTGCAACCCAGGAATAAATCCCACTTGATTGTGGTAAATGATTTTTTTAATGCATTTTTTAATTCCATTTGCTAGTCTTTTGTTGAGAATTTTGCATCAAGATCATCAGGAATATTGATTTGCCATTTTCTTTTTTAGTGATGTCTTCATTTGGTTTTGATATCAGGGTAACGCTGGTCCTATAGAATGAATTTGGAAGTCTTTTTCAAAATAATGCAAGATAGGATATACATTTCACTTAGAGTACAATTTTTCTGAATCTACGTTTATATCACACATGCATAAAAATAGTACCTGAGGGGCACCTGGGTGGCTCAGTTGGTTAAGCATCCATCTTTGGCACGGGTCATGATCCTAGGGTCCTAGGATTGAGCCCTACATTGGGCTCCCTGCTCAGCAGAGAGCGTGCTTCTCCCTCTCCCTCTGCTGCTCCCCTTTCTTGTACTCTCTCTTTCTATCAAACAAATTTTTAAAAATCTTAAAAACATAGTAACTGATGTAGTGAAAGGGAATAGATATTTACTGAATGACGCAGTGCTGTCATATGCTTTTTTATTATTATTATTTTTTATTTATTTTTTGAGGTGTGGAAGGGAAAGGGAGAGAGAATATTAAGCAGCCTCCATCCCAGTGCAGAGCCAGACATGGGGCTTGATCTCACAATACTGAGATCATGACATCAGCCAAAATCAAAAGGAGGGCACTGAACTGAGCCACCCAGGTGCCCCCTCATATGCTTTTCAAATGTTATTGCATTTATAGATCTTGAGGAATGAGTTTTTTTTTCTTTTTTTTTTTCTTTAGGAAGGGGAGGTGAGGGGCAGAACAAAGGGAGAGAGAGAGAGAGATTCTTAAGCAGGCTCCATAGGACGTGGGGGTTTACCTAAACAACCTTTGAGAATATGACTTGAGCTGAAATCCAGACTCAGACACTGGACTGACAAGCCAGCCAGGCACCCCTGAGGTTTCTTGTTTTATTCATTATATAACTTGAAGTATAAGACATTCACTGCTACCCATTTTAACTCCTCATTTACACTGAAGTTTTCAGTCTGGATTTGTAGTGAAAGTGTAGTAAATTCATAGATAATTTTTTTCTGCAATTCAAGGATGTAGTCCCCTGCATTGCTTGCAGTAACAGAAATTGGGGCAAAATAGTTTAATGTACAGCATAGAGGAGACCGGTTGAGTAAAATAAAAGATGACAAGCTTTTAATCAGCTATTAAGTTTATGCTTCAAATGTATTTAAAAGTAATGGAAAATAGTCTTTTACATGGAAAATAGATTAAAAAAAAAAGAATGAGGAAGAGAAGCAAGAGACTTCTCTAGGAACATTATGCAATTTGCTTTTCTTTTGTTATGCAATGTAAATATTCTTCAAAATATAATCTGAGAAATACTCTTAACAATCTGTAATATAAGAAACTAGGATGATATTATACTTCATCATGTGTTGCTGCTATAAGTAAACTTTCAAATAATTGAATGCATTTATTTATTTTTCTTAAAATTTACCTACTGAGCAGAAATTTGGCAAATGCTTATAACATTCTGACTCCAAATTGGAAGTACTATCCTAAAACTATCAAATATCTGTAGATAAGTAGATATTTAGAGTTTCAGCCATTTGGGTTAAGTAAATAAATTACTTAATTTTAATAGCAATATTGACATTTATTATTGACCATTCTTCATCATCATCAGATTTGGAGGAATGGAAATTTTTTTTAAATTTATTTTTATTTCTTTTCAGCGTAACAGTATTCATTGTTTTTGCACTGCACCCAGTGCTCCATGCAATATGTGCTCTCCCTAAAACCCACCACCAGGTTTCCCCAACCTCCCACCCCCCGCCCCTTCAAAACCCCTCAGGTTGTTTTTCAGAGTCCATAGTCTCTCATGGTTCACCTCCCCTTCCAATTTCCCTCAACTCCCTTCTCCTCTCCATCTCCCCTTGTCCTCCATGTTATTTGTTATGCTCCACAAATAAGTGAAACCATATGATAATTAACTCTCTCTGCTTGACTTATTTCACTCAGCATAATCTCTTCCAGTCCCATGTTGCTACAAAAGTTGGGTATTCATCCTTTCTGATGGAGGCATAATACTCCATAGTGTATATGGACCACATCT
>PISX010012824.1:40022-59315 GCA_004024625.1 Mellivora capensis
TGGCCATTGCTGCTATAAACATTGGGGTACAGATGGCCCTTCTTTTCACCACATCTGTATCTTTGGGGTAAATACCCAGTAGCGCAATTGCAGGGTCATAGGGAAGCTCTATTTTTAACTTCTTGAGGAATCTCCACACTGTTCTCCAGAGTGGCTGCACCAACTTGCATGCCCACCAACAGTGTAAGAGGGTTCCCCTTTCTCCACATCCTCTCCAACACATGTAGTTTCCTGTCTTGCTGATTTTGGCCATTCTAACTGGTGTGAGGTGGTATCTCAATGTGGTTTTAATTTGAATCTCTCCCTGATGGCTAGTGATGATGAACATTTTTTCATGTGTCTGATAGCCATCTGTATGTGGAGAAGTGTCTGTTCATGTCTTCTGCCCATTTTTTGACATGATTATCTGTTTTGTGTGTGTTGAGTTTGAGAAGTTCTTTATAGATCCTGGATATCAACCTTTTGTCTGTACTGTCATTTGCAAATATCTTCTCCCATTCCGTGGGTTGCCTGTTTGTTTTGTTGACTGTTTCCTTTGCTGTGCAGAAGCTTTTGATCTTGATGAAGTACCAAAAGTTTTTGCTTTTGTTTCCTTTGCCTTTGGAGACATAGAGGAATGGAAATTTTAGTTTGTCAGTTATGACACACTTATACTGTGGGTTTAATCTTCAGAATAAACTAGCTAATGAAGGAAAAACTAGGAAACATTTTGTGCATTTCTGTCTTCAAAAAGTTTTTTTCTACAACTATTCCTTTAATAGAGCAGTGCAAGTTTTAAGTGTACTCAGGCTAAAGTTTCATACTTCTGTATTTTCTCTTTGTCATCTACATTATTTTCTTAAAAAAAATAAGATACTACTCAAGTCTACTTAATTTTCTTAGGGATACGCTATGTATGGAAACAAGACATTTTGAGGAAAGTAAAATTTAATGTCTGATTAAAATGTGATTTGGTAATTGCTTTTATTTTAAATGGGCACAGAGGGAAGAAACTTAAGTATTATAAAAACTGAGAATCAGGTAACTCAGAGAGAGGATCATCATAGGTACAACAATTAAGTATTTGATAAATTGTAAAACATCTTGCTAACAAGGGGCCTGAGGCAGTCATATGTGTGAAGGCAGCTGTCCAGAGAATCTCAAAAATGAGCAGACCTAAACTTGCTTATGCATATATATGCATTATTTCAGTTTAGTGTAGTCTCCAGATTTTATGTCTAAGATTTTCCAATGTATTCTTCATTATAAAATGATTGATCGTATTAAAATCTCCCCAATGACTTCTCATTACAGTGAGAATAAAATCCAAATGTCTCACTACACCCTATTAAGTCCCCTTATGAATTGTAGGCCTGTTTAACATTCTAACCTCAGGTTTTTTATGTTTGTTTGGGACAACTTAACCCCTAGTTTAGTTGCTTCCAGCTATATGGATAAAACTGAAGCCACAGATCATTTCTTAATTTCTGTGTCAATAGACTCTCACTGTACCAGCATATTCTTTTAAACCAATTTATCCTAATAAGTAGTTTGATAATCAGCACAAATGGAATGCTGATGTAGAATTACTTCAAGACCCTTGCTTAGCTGTAGCCAATAATATAAAACTGTTATTTCACAAGTAATTTTATAAATTTTTATTCATTTATTTGAGAGAGAGCACAAGCAGGTGGGGGCAGGAGGCAGACAGTGGGAGAGGGAGAAGCAGGCTTCCCACTGAGCAAGGAGCCCAGTGTCGGGCTCCATCCCAGGGCCTTGGAATCATGACCTGAGCTGAAAGCAGTCCCTTAACGGACTGAGCCACCCAGGTACCCCTTACAAGTAATTTTAATACTCCCTCATAAGTAATTTTGATTGTAAGACTGGAATGCTGTGCTTTAATTCACATTATCCCAGACCCCAAACCCAATATAAAATGCCTTTCTCTTACTTGCCAGTTTGGAAACATCATGAAGATGAATACATTAGTAAGATTAATGAATTCAGTTTCATCTGGGCAACTTGATTTTATGACATTATCTACAAGGGCATCAAGAGTCCACATCAAAATCCAGATGTAATTGCCTTAGTATTACAACTCAAGAAACTTACTCAGCATCTGTGTGATCTGTTGGGTCCCTTGAGTCTCCTGCCACAGGGGTCTCTCTCCATTTATGAAGGTGTGGTTTGTCATGGTGATATAAGTGCTGGATTGAGTCTGAGCTCCAGTTTCTTTTCACCACACCCTCTATTTTCTTCGCAAGAAATGAGGGTATTTCTTTTTAAGGATTCTTTGACTATAGGCAGATTTAAAATATTTTTGGTGGAATCTACCATGTTACTAATGACTGTTTCTCCTCTTCCTTTTTTGTTGGAAATGCATAAAAGACAGTTCTGAGGGAGGTCAAGCCTGGGTTCTGAATGTCCCTGTCTTCATCCAGACTAGAAGGCTATTGAGTAAAAATGTCTTTCTAGACTGATTTCTTACATGAGAAATTTTGCCTTGAATTACTTTTCAAAACTTTAGAACATTTCTCAGTCTTATTTTGCTTTACCCATGAAAATTTAGTCAGAAAAATGACTTCTCTACACTTTTCTACCCACTGATAGAGAACTTTCAGGTTGAGTACCAGAGCCATGAATTCATAACCAAGATATCTAAATAATGCTTACCAGATCCTCGTGGATTTGTCTGAGATTAAGTCTATACTTTTTCCTTCCCAGAATTCTCTTATGTGTAGTTATATTATGTTTTTGTGAATGCACTTAATCTTTCAAAATGACACGATGCTACCTTGCATAGTTAAGAATTACAATGGACACTCTAGAGAACTTTTTATGTGGACAAAATTATCCATCTGAGAGCTACCTAATGCCAAAAGAAAGCAAAATTTCAAACAGAATGGTCTGCATTGTTTGATTAGTATGGGGAATTTCTGAAAGAAACTCACTCAGATATCAAAATTGAATCCTGAATAAATTCTTTGTTGGAGATAAATCCCAGATATGAAAAATGTTAAACTTTGTATTTACAGAGTCCCTCTCAATTTCAACCTATCTAATTTTATTCTTTACCCAATCTAAGCTCCACCATTGCATGATGTTCTGGTCCCTTTTTCTAATCTTCTCATGTCTGTTGAAGGATCCAAATCCCTCAACATCAAACTGTCCCTTAAATGAAATAGTCCTTTATTTCTCTCTGATGCCAAAACAAAATTTATGTATTTGAAAACACTAATGCCATAGGCATAGCTTTGTGTTCTGCTTTGTGTAATTTCTTTTTAATGTTTAATGGTACCATTTTTTATGCTCCTCAAACATTAACATAACACTTAAGCAGTTACTTCTTAGTAGTTTATTGAGGTACCTGAATTCTTTTTTTTTTTTTAATTTTTATTTATTATTTATTTGATAGATAGAGATCACAAGTAGGCAGAGAAGGCAGGCAGAGAGAGAGAGGAAGGGAAGCTGGCTCCCTGCTAAGCAGAGAGCTGGATGCAGGGCTTGATCCCAGGACCCTGGGATCATGACCTGAGCTGAAGGCAGAGGCTTTAACCCACTGAACCACCCAGGTGCCCTGAGGTACCTGAAATCTTTCCACAATCCCTGATCTGATAGATTTAATACTATGGAACTCTAACATTTAGCACTGAGGAAGTTGAAATTTCCTGCTGTTTTACTATTTTGGGTTTGTTTTTTGTTTGTTTGTTTTAAATATATATATTTTTAAATTTGACAGACAGAGATCACAGGTAGACAGAGAGGCAGGCAGAAGAGAAAGAGAAAGGGAAGCAGGTATCCTGCTGAGCAGAGATCCTGATGTAGGGCTGGATCGAAGGACCCTGAGATCATGACCTGAGCCAAAGGCAGAGGCTTAACCCACTGAGCCACCCAGGTGCCTCTGTTTTACTATTTTGTAATATGAGAGTGATCTTTTGCTATTTTTTTAAAATAAAATGAGCTGAAGTATAAGATAGATTCCATGTTTTAAATTCCATCTCCATGTTTTAGGTAAGGAAAAAAATACAGAAGTATAAGAAAAAATATATAGAAGAAAAATATATAGAAGACAAGAAAAAATATACAAAAGTTGGCATTTTGTTAAATTAAGTACAGTATCTAGGAGATGATGTATACATAGGAGTAAATCTTTCAATTCTGAAAGGCTGTAAGTCATTCAAATCTGTCATGTATTGGTCACTAAAAGTACATTTAGAGTATTACTGAGTTTTATTAGCTACTGTGGGCAATGGGTTCCCAACTCTTCTGAAATTTTCCGATAACACCGAATGTTGGTATGAATGTGGAGCAAGAGACTTGCTCATTTATTCCTGGTGAAAAATGGTAGCTACTTTGGAAGATAGTTTGACAATTTTTTATTAAGTAAACTTAACCCATAAACCAACAATTTGGCTTCTATGTGTTTATACTAGTGAATTTAATATGTTCACAGAACTTATATATGAATTTTTAGGAGGTTTACTGATGATTGCTGAAAACTCAGTGATCAAGATGACTTTTCACATGAATATCCAAACAAACTGCACTACTTCTGTACAAAGTAATGTTGCTCAATAATAAAATAGAATAATCTATTGATTCAAACAACAATATGTATGAATCTTACATGCATATTTTGTTAAATGGAAGGAGACAGACCCAACGGATCATATATTGTAGAATCAAATTTATATGGAAAACATCAGTGGTCCTCAGAGGTTGGGGCAGGGTGTAGTGGTTGACTATAAAAGGGAAACACAAGGAAACGTAGGGTGAAGGAAGGAATGGTCCTGTATAGTATGGAATGATGAATAAATGACTCTATGTATTTATCATAGAACAGCATATCACAAAAGCAAGCCACACTTTATGCAAAGTAAAGAAAAAAAGATGAAATTAATCACAATGTCTGGGGAATTCCTGGGTGGAATGTAGACTGTGCCAGATAACTAACTGCTATACATATATGAAAAAAAAACTACAATGAAGGGAGGGAAGTAGGACCTGACCGAAGTTAACTAAAAAACAGTGTTTTTCAGAATTTTAAAGCTAAAGGCAAAAGAAACTGAAATAAGTATCATATAGATTCCAAAAGTACTTTTATATAATTTAGAAATCAACAGTGTACGGTCTAAAATAACACATTTGATTTACAAAAGTATTTCATAGAAGAATGCAATGATATTAAATGTTAACTTAAAAGATTAAAGACTTGGGACGCCTGGGTGGCTCAGTTGGTTGGACGACTGCCTTCAGCTCAGGTCATGATCCCGGAGACCCGGGATCGAGTCCCGCATCGGGCTCCCAGGTCCACGGGGAGTCTGCTTCTCCCTCTGACCTTCTCCTCGCTCATGCTCTCTCACTGCCTCTCTCTCAAATAAATAAATAAAATCTTTAAAAAAAAAAAACCTTAAAGACTTTTCTCCAAAAGTAATTTTAAAATTAATGTCACATATTATATTATCTTAGGAAAATATAATAATTCACACTTACTAAATGGACATTTTACTAAATTTTATTCATATCTCTGAATATAAATATAGTAAATAGGCCAAAAATTTGTTTTTGGAAATACTTCATTGGAAAAATAGAAAATTATCTTATTTTCAGGGTTATTTTACATGTAGGTGTGTTTATAGATATTTGCTTTGGTAATGAAAACCAAATGTTCCATCTATAAAACTTTATAGGGATTTAGATTAATAGTGCTTAAGCCTTTCTTAAGTCCCATTTCCTCAAGAACTCAAGACTTTTTCTTGTTTATTCAACAAACATTCATTGCATCACTGCATATTTGATTATAGGACACTGTTAAAAGATGTAGCCAATGAATGAAATAGGTAACAATTCTTGTTTATGGGATTTACATTTGTGACTTTACTCAAAAATGTCAAGATTATTTAAGTTATGTGATTTAGAAATATATGTATATTGGGGCTCCTGGGTGGCACAGTCTATTGAGCATCAGACTCTTGGTTTCGGCTCAGGTCTGATCTTAGGGTCATTAGATCAAGCCCCATGCTCAGTGTAGAGTCTGCTTGAGTTTTTCTCTCCCTCTCCCCCTTCCCCTCCCCCCACTGTGTGTGTACTCTCTCCTTTCTCTCTCTTTTCTCTTTATTTATTTATTTATTTTTAAAGATTTTATTTAGTTATTTGTCAGAGAGAGAGAGCAGGCAGACAGAGTGGCAGGCAGAGGCAGAGGGAGAAGCAGGCTCACCACTGAGCAAGGAGCCCGATGTGGGACTCGATCCCAGGACGCTGGGATCATGACCTAAGCCGAAGGCAGCTGCTTAACCAACTGAGCCATCCAGGCGTCCCTCTCTTTATTTATTTATAAAATAAATATTTTAAAAATTATATTTCGTAATAGATGTTTCAAAATGATGCAGTGAAATAGCATCATTTCTTGTGGGACTAAACAGAAGAAAGCAATTTATAAAGATACATAATTATGACATATTATAGCGACAATACCCTGTAAGTTTTCTTTTGGGATAATAGAATTTGACAATAATGACTAAATGTTTATACTATACTAAAACTTTGGTTCTGGAAGGATCATATAACCTTTTATCTCTATTCACCTGGAACTTTCTATGATTAGCCATTCAATTCCTGTGCATTAAATTGCTTGGACAACTTCAGTATTGATGACTTCTAATTTGGTATGCGGCACAAAAGTTCATAGAGGAAAAGTTTTGCCAGTATTTTTTATGAGAAATTTACCAATAAAGAAATAGATAAATTTTTATTTAAAAATTTTTATTTGATAATTTTAAGTCTTCACCAAAAGAAACTTTGAAAAAAATCTCTAGAAAAGTTTTTTAAGATATAGAAATATATATAGCATTTGCCTTTGAAATGAGAAATTATTTTCTATTTTGTTTTTATTTTATTCTATTTTAAGTTCAATTTTGATATATTTATGGTGTGAAGTTCATTTTCAGAAATAGAAGTCCAGTTATTTTTTATTTTATTTTATTTTATTTTATTTTATTTTATTTTATTTTATTTTATTTTATTTTTTTAAATTTATTTGACAGACGGAGATCACAAGTAGGCAGAGAGGCAGGCAGAGAGAGAGGTAGAAGCAGGCTCCCTGCCGAGCAGAGAGCCCGATGTGGGGCTCATTCCCAGGATCTGGGATCATGACCTGAGTGAAGGCAGAGGCCTTAACGCACTGAGCCACCCAGGCACCCCAGAAGTCCAGTTTATATTACTGGTTCTGCCAGAAAAATAGAACTAAGCTAAAAAATTCCCATGTTGCCAACACATAAAACATAACTTTATATGACATCCCAATGTACCAGTAAAATTTTGGTGTTATAAAAAGAAATCCCAGTACATCTTATCATGTATACATTGAGAGTGAACATATCATGTTTTTTAAAAAGGCATTTTTTAATTTATGTAAATCAAGGAGAAAATATAACTAGTTTAAACAGATTTTATATAGATAAACAAAGTTCATAAAGAAAATTCTAATGAGCATGAACAATAAAGCAAAATATTAAAATTTTAATAAGTTGTAATATTTTCATCATGCAGTGAAATAGTGTGATCTGAATGTAAATACATAGGTAATCAAAGTAAGTGAATAAATCCAGGTGTCTATATCTCATTACTTTTGACTATGTATTATTTGAGTAATACATTTCAATTTACAGTATTAAAATAACTTCAACTCTACTCTCCATTATCCTGTATCCACAACTTGGTATCTATTTAAAGATTGCTAGTAGCATGTGGATATCATGTAAGTGTTGTAATACTTACAGTATTACAGCCTGTTTTACTACTTAGAGATCTTCATTTGTTATACACGATTTTCCTGAACAAATTAGGAATTTTAGTTAGCTGATTATTATTTGTTCATTCATTCATTTTTTCTTCCTTTTGAATGGGTGTTATTTACATATTTTACATATATTACATATATAGGTCAAAATTTAAAAGATACAGTAAGGTATATGATGAAAAGAAAATTAGCTTTTTTCTGTGAGACTTTTTATTTCCACTCTTTCTGCTTTTCTAGCTTTATTAAAGTTTGTTATTAATGTGATTTATATTTCTGTCTTCAAGTATAATTTATTTACATGAATAATATATATCTGCTCCAGCTATTAAAAATTTGGAAAACAGTATCCTTAGAGTATCTCACTTTTTAAAAAATATTTTATCATTGTTCTCAAAACTTTATATTATGTTCTATAAATATAATACCCCCTTTTTCTTTTAGTCCCCTTATTCAATAAAGCAGTTAAGTAGATTCAATGCCTCTTGACTGCTCACTTGCCCTTTTTCTTTTGGTGGATGATATATGTTTTCTAAGAATTTCCTCAAAATGAACTTAGAGTTCAAATGAACTTCCTAGGAACTCTGGTTTCTTGTAAGTTCAAAAATATTGCTCCCTTGTCGCTGTTTCCTTCATGTTTGAATGGTAGTTTGGCTAGCTATAAATTTATTAGGTCACACTTTCTTTCCTTGAAGATTGTATAGGTGGTTTTTCACAATCATTATAACATCGAGTATTGCTGTGGGAAGTTGAAGGTCAACCTATTTTTTCACCTGCTAGATGAATCATATATATATATATTTTTTTTTCTAGGTGCCCAAAACATTCACTGATACACATACACACACCCATGAAATCTGAAATTCGGTTAACTTACCAGGTTTTATTTTATAGTGGATAATTTTAGGTCAGTGTCTCCTAGAATATAGCATTCTCTTTAAAGAAATAGATTGAAGTGTTCTTTTATATCTGAAAGGTTTTTCTCTTAATTGAATCTCTAAATTTTTTAAAATTTTTTCCATTATTTTGATAGAACCAATTTGAAGATATTAGTTAAGAGTGTAAAGTGTCTTGGATCTTGCTTTAAAAAAGTATTGTTTATTTTAGTTTTCTTTATATTTTGTTCAGTCTTTTGTTTATCATCACTTTATTTTGCTCAGTTTTTAGTCTTATTCTCTGTTCTTCCCTACTGTGATTTTAACTATGTGTATTACATTTGTTCTGCTTCCACTTTAGCCTTTATTTCTAGGAAACATTTAAAAAATTTTATTTTTGAATTTTAACAGCTCAGGTTTTATTTTCTTTTTACCATTCCTTTCCTATGGAAAAATGTCCATTGCTCTTGTGTTACCAAGATGATGACTTCAGTAGTTTTATAATTAACCAATATTTTTTAACAGTTCCACAGCAACATTTTTGTGATGAGTATTTTTCTTTTGATGAATTTTCTGTCCTTTTTTTTCATTTTTTTTATTTGATCTATTTCCTTATATTTCCTTGTATGAGGCTATTATTGTTACTTCTGAATTATTTCTCTTTTTTTAATCAGATGATTCTTCATGAGGTAGAATCCAAGTTCATGTTCCTGGAATTTCCCCCATATTTTAGGGGTATTCAGGGGTGAATAAGATCTCCCCAGCTAATCAAGTTTAGCACCAGAGGGCTGCTCACAACACAGTGTATCTCTCCTCCCCTTTGCTGAAACGTAATATTCCTGTCTAGACACAAAAAAGGTGCATGTGTTCCTTGAGCCACTGCCCTTCAAGCTACAAACCCATCAAAGTCCCACAGCCAGTCTTTGTATGGCTCTCCATTATCGGAGATGAAGATTATTGGTTTACACTTTAGAGTGTGCTCCTTGATGAAGGGTGCTGTTAGCTTTATTAAGATCTGTAGCTGTGGAGGGGCGCCTGGGTGGCTCAATGGGTTAAAACCTCTGCCTTCAGCTTAGGTCATGATCCCAGGGTCCTGGGGTTGAGCCCCAGAGTCAGGCTCTCTTCTCCGCAGGGAGCCTGCTTCCTCCTCTCTCTCTCTGCTTGCCTCTCTGCCTACTTGTGATCTCTATCTGTCAAATAAATAAGTAAAGTCTTAAAAAAAAATAAAAAAATTTAAAAAAAGATCTGTAGCTGTGGATATACTGATCTACATTTTGCTGCACACATTATTTGACCTCCAAAAGCTTTTGGAAATAACCTCTCCTATTCTGGGATTCAGAGTTTTAGATACTTTTGATTTCTTTGGATTTGATATTTTATTTTTGTTTCTCATTTTGCTGTTTTGGGTGATTGCCAAGAGAATATAAAAAGAAATGCAATTTTAAAATGGTTGTTTCCCTAGATATTTAAGAGCAAGAGAACAAGTTTTATTAGTCAATGTAGTGTTTTTCTAAATTTATCAGACATAAACCAACATTGTAATTATATATTTGTAAATTCAGGTTTGGCTTATATATAGTGATTTAATTCCTATGACAAGATGCAGTTGCATGTTCTTCCTATTTCTTCTAACTCATTATTTAGATACTTTGTCTCTGTTCATCATTTTTGTTCATTTTCTTATTCTGTATATACCCTATTTTCATTTTTTCCACTACATATTACTGTATTTTAAGACTGACTCTAAATTCACTAGTTTACATTTTTCTATGTATTTATTTGTAACATAGCTTTCATTAGGACAGCCTAATTCTTCCATCTCTTACAAGTGACAGACTGGCAAAACAAATAGCTCATAGAGAAATAGAATCAAGCTTAGTTATTTCTTTAATTTATTCCTGCACACAGGTATACATTCATGGTTTCTTCAAATAACAGCAACTTCCTGTTTATTTCCTCATACCTTGATTCCACTAAGCACATACAGTTCCCACCTAATTCCTTTCCTTCCCCCATTTAACTCAACTAAGTTGTGAACTAATGTCAAATCTAGGCATTTTCCCTATCAAAATAAAAGGGAAGTTCATTATAAAGATATTGATGAATATGTTAAATTTATTTTGCTTCCTGCAAGTTCTTTTTTTTTCTTTATTTTTTAATTTAAATTTTTTTTTGAAAATTTATTTATTTGTCAGAGAGAGGGAGAGAGAGCGAGCGAGCACAGGCAGACAGAGTGGCAGGCAGAGGCAGAGGGAGAAGCAGGCTCCCTGCTGAGCAAGGAGCCCGATGTGGGACTCGATCCCAGGATGCTGGGATCATGACCTGAGCCGAAGGCAGCCGCTTAACCAACTGAGCCACCCTGGTGTCCCCTGCAAGTTCTTTTTTAGCTTTATTGCCTAACTGATTTTATATTAAAAAAAATTTCAGACTTTCTATTCGTTTATAGATTTGAAACTATCTCATATTTTGTTGTTGGTTTTACTTCTTGGCAGAATAATGATTCACTAAAAAATTCTAAATTTACATTGAATTTCAGTTGTGATAATGTTTTTTATGTTACATAAAAAATGAAAGTTAAGCCCCAGATTCCTTTAATAGTTTTGTTGGTTATCATTTTATGATTTTGTTCAGATAGATATATAGTTGTCTTTGGGGGAAAAAATCATTTTTCAAAGTACATAATGTTTGAGAATGGTTTCTATATTAGTTTTAGTGTCTTGGAGTTTCAGAAAGGGGTTGTAGGGCAAAGCAAGGGACAAGACTAGAATTTCTAATTTTGAAGAATGTTTCCAGTTTTCCTTTAGGAAGAATATAAGGAATGATTGTAGTGCAACTTCTGAGCCACTTATGCTCAAGATATTGTTACATACTTCTAAGATGTCAATAGACTTAAGAATGGTGACCAGAGGGAAATGTAGCAAAAGCCCAGAAATGAGGTGAAAATCTATTTGGAAAAGAACCAGACTAAATTTTATCTCTGAACTCAAAGAGAAAAAAATATATTCAAAGAAGAAAACAATAGGGCAAAACTTTTAGAAAAATGTATAAGGTAAATGAAAATGTATCAAACTCAAAGATTATGTTGATGGATTCCATTCTTTCTATAATACGCATTGCAGGAAATTGTTCAGGCACACTCTGTTTGCATATTAATGCAGTGATTGTGAGTATAATTTTATATTAGGGAATTATCAAGATTGATCTATAAAATATGAGCTTTTAGCTGTTAGAATTTAATTCCAAAATCATAAACACTGTAAGTAGCTAACTTTCATATTTGAACAAGTAATACTATTTCCTAGGTTAAAACACTGTGCTAACCCAATTTATAAGAGCAAATTAAGTAGAGTAGGCTATTGTAATAAAACAAAAAGAGTCAAAATATATAATGATTCACATAAAATGAAATTTCATTTCTTGTTCATCATATGCCAGTTCAGGTCAGGTACTTATAGGTCAGATTTTGATGCTGTAGAAAGAACATCAGTTGTCATCCAGCTGAGCCTGCAGAGGACAGAAATTGTGTGAGAGGAATCCATCAGAATAATTGTCACCTAGAAGATGTAAAACACAATTAATCCTTTCTATAAAAAGAAATAGAGGATAGTCACACTTAACTTCATCTGATTGAAGTCCTGTCATAAAGCAGATGCTTGAGTTATCTTGACAACAGGATATAAAAACATATTAAGTCCAATGTTTCCATGAGAGAGGAGAGTTTTTAAATTTCTAACAATTAAGGCCTATAGTGAATGTATAAAGTATCTATATTTTTTAAAATTTTAAAATTAAAGTTCTTTAAATAGAACATTTGGGCACCTTTTTGGGTTGTGAAATTTTAACAAGATGTTTTCAAAAGAAGAGACATTTCTCTACATTAATCCTTGCTTCTACTAAAATGAAGCTTACAAAGGTCAGAAGCAGATGGAGCCTTCCTGCCCCTCCTTTTACTGTCATACCTATGGAACAGCAGGGTCCTCCAAACGAAAGGGCAGGAGTGATGTTCCCTATAATGAATAGTGCTATTTTGTTACTTGACCTTCAAGACAGCCTGAAAATTTCAAGTCAGAGATCAGTGTGGGAAAGCAAACTGATGAACGGGAACACTGTAATCTTAGCTGATAACTCTTTAAGAGGTAACCAAAGCTATTTCTTTTGCTCCCTGGATAACGGTAAACTTTTCAAAGAACTTAAAAAAAATCTGCTGGAGCATGAGGAAAAGTGAATATTTTGAATGGCTTTTTCAAGACCTTGAGTCATGTTAAGAATCTTGAGACAGTCATTCTTTACAAATGGCTACTAAAAATGCTGAAAATACCCCAAACTAGAAATGAGAGTAATAAAAGACTGTATATAAACAAGGATTTGAAGACTTGGAGGAACTTCCAAGAGAAGTTCAGAAAGAAGAAAAATAATTAAGGAGGGGGGTGGGGGTGGAGCAGAAGACCTTGTAAGACAGCACAGAAGCTAAATCTTAATTAGTAGAATTTGGACTGGTGTCAGAGGGCATATTATCAGATATAAATATTAGGAAAACGTAACAGAAGCAAAGGGAAACACGAAAGCACTTTTTCTAAAGTTTTCTTAAAAAGAAGCAATGAGAATCGAAAAGTTCAAAATGTGCTAATTACATTTTTGTTTTATTTTGATAATTCTTACTGTCTCAAATCCCTTGTCATATGCATATATACACACACATATACGTATACACGTACATGAGATATATATATATGCACACAGATATATATGAGTGTAGAGGAAAAATGAGGATATTTCTAACCAGATAAAAGTCATTATGTATAAATTTATGTAGTCTTAAACATATATTTAGTCCAAAATTACCGTGTTTAATAATTATAAAAGTGAAAATGCTAAATAAAGCATTTCACAGAGTAAACAATATAGTTTACTTTACCCAGATAAAAATAATTGTATTACTGTAGTCACTTTTGTTTTAGTGACTGTTTCTGTGGTTCAGATTAGCTGTATTACTGGGAAAAAGGGAATGATACCGTCAAAAGAGGGAACCGTATTAGAACATACGGTGTTTTTCCAGTACACTTACATTTTCCGTTCCCTAGTAAAGCAACTAAGACGGAGAATACTAAAACAGCCAGCCTCAGGAAACCCTGTTAAAACTGAATACCATACACAGTGCAATGCTGGTTCAGTCCCATGTTCTTCCTTGTTCTTAATTTGGCCACAGGTTCTGTCCAGGTAGTGCTGATTGCACTGTTCTCCCTGATATTTGTCCTTTTAATCATTGTTTTCATAAATCAATAGCCCCATGTCTTATGTATTCTTTAAGCAAGCTACTTTAACTATTTTAAATGGTAAAGACCTATATTCCAATATTTTGTTGTATGTTAGGAATTCAACATGTTATTTTAACTGCATTAGTGCTTTTATTATTTTTATCAGGATAATTAAAGCATAAGTTAATGTTCTTGTTGCACAGTTTCTTCAGACTGTAGTTCTGCCTCAAACCTATTTCTCCATAGGTATATTGGTAGTTTTCATGTACAGATTTGCATCATGCTATTTTATTAAAAATATATATGTTGCATTATTGCAGATTGTCTGTATATAGTAAAGCAATTAGGACTTGAAAGGGGACTATAATTTATTGACTCCTAGTAAAATATTTGATTATGACTGACATTATATACAGTAAAATCAGAAAGAGTACATTAAGCATCTTTGATCATAAATTTTTATTTTTTACACAGTAAAAATTTCTATCACATAGTCAGTATGAGAAAACAGATAAATATGAAACTGAAGTCTGTTTCTTTTCTGTTATATTCTTATGATTTTTTTCAATATAAACTCCTGATTCTTTTCAATCAAGTTCTAGTTTAGATATGGAACAGAAAGTTTATACTGAAATCACATGAAAGCCTACCCAGGTCAAAAACTATAGTTTTAAACTATAGCTATATATTATATTGTGCTTCATAGCACACACAAGAATAATTTTATGCTGCAGTCAACTCTACAAAATGTTGCATGCATGCTATCATTGTATTCACAGATACTAGCATTGCCTTTTATTTAAACTGTGAGATGCCAACATAAAAAGCACAGGAGATAGAGGAAAATTGTTAATTATGAAAGAGAACGAAATAAATATCTGTACAAAAGTCACTGGATTTGCTGATCTGGGTAAATAAAAACCTATTCTGAGTGAGGGGAAAACTAACTGGGAACGGAACACAGTTTGAAAATTCTTTTCCATCTATCACAACCCAACGGCAACATTTAAATGACAGGATTGGGCAAACTTGGGTTGCTCTAACAAGCTTTAGCATCAGTGGCAGAGCTGAGAATACAACATTCACTCATTTTTCTGAAACAGTGTTCTGACAAAAATGATCTGAACTCAATTTATTTCTTACCTGAAAAAGACTTTTAAAAGCTGAAAAGGAATGATACCGATTTTCCAGGGTCTCTACATCTACAGAAACTGTAGCCTCTTTTGTCAGCACAGGGTCTTCCTTCCTCCCTTGATCAAAAACAAAACAAAACAAAAACAGGTCAGTTATTTTGCTCCTGAACAAGTCAACTGTTTAAACCTTGTTCTTTGAGGTCTGGGATTTTTTTCTTTCTTCTAGTTTGTGTGTTTAAAATTGAAATTTAGACTTGGAGCAGGGCTGATTAGATATCTGACCTAGTGACACACTAGGTACTGAGAATATAGAAATGTTGGTAATAAAGACGTAATTATCAGAGTTTTGCTTCTGTGGTGAATCATGTTTAAAAATTTAATCTAATCCCATTAGATTTAGAAGATTCACCGTGGAAGCCAGAATGATTCAGAGCCTGTATTATTAATATTACTTTTCTTTGATCTGATTACTATTTAACTTATAATTCAAGTATATAAATTAAAAACTCTGCTATTGTCTCTATGGAAATTAATAGAGGGAAACCTCATTTAAAACAGGAGAGGGAAGGCCTGAAGAGGGAACACTCTGGCACGAACTTTCATCTCAGCTGATACTTCACAGGTCCAGGGCAGGAAAAAGTTTACACTTCCCCAAGAGAGGAAACAAACATTTTCTCCTAGCCCAGGGAAAGCCTAGCTGAAGAGGGAGCAGAAGGCAAGGTGAAGACAAAGCAGAAGCTGACAACCTATAACATCCCCCCAGCCCTCCACTCCTGGGGGGACAGGTGTGACAGTCTTCCAAATCTCCCAACTATGTTAGTGTTGATACTTTGCTAGAGGGGAAAAACAATCTCACCCTGACAATGGCAAGTCCTCGGGTATATTGTAGGTCCTCTTAGCATATGAAAGTTTTATTGGAACCTCCCTTTTTCCTTCCCTCCCTAACCTCAAGTAACCTGCCAACCCTCACAACCCCAGGGCAGCAGCTCTTTATGCCCATGGGTCCTGTCCCCCTGCTTTAATAAACCACCATTTTGCACCAAAGACATCTCAAGAATTCTTTCTCGGTTGTCAGCTCCAGACCCTACGGCACTGAACCTTAAGTTCTGAAACCATCAAACCCCTGAGAACCTGCCACAGCTCTGCCAATGAGAAACCATTACCATGCTGAAGGTTTGCTTTCCCCCAGTAGAAGTGGTTCAGAGCAGCCCTTCCCAGCTTCCTCCTTCTTCTCTATAAAGTTCTTTTCCTTTGTTCTTAGAATTGCCTAGGGTTTGCCATAGTTTGCATGTCCTGAACTGTAATTCCTCTGCTATTCCCTAATAAACTCATCTCGCTGATGAAACAACAAGATATTTTTAAGAGTAGCATCTCTACCTAATTTTACCACTAACTAATTGTGCGGATATGTTTCTATGTGTAAATTGAATATTTTTAAATTCGAGTTTTAAATTGTCCATTTCTTTTATGTCATGAAAGAGATTGTTAGATTTTTTTCCCTCTACTCCCATATTAACAGTGAAGATGCCAGTTAAAATAGATCCTATTTAAGATCTCATAAACCTACACTTTCACGTGGGGCTGTAATTCTCTCTCTTTACTTTTATCCTGAAATCCTTACATTGATATCTTTAGTTACAGTTGAACCTAGTAAAATACACACTTCAGGAAACATTTTGAAACTTCAATAAACATTCCTGGAGGAAGGAGTGAAAAACAAAAATTGGGTCCTCTCCTCTTTCTTCAGAAAAATTAGCATTAAAATAGGTTTAATACAGCAATAATGGTGAGTATCTTCATGTATTCAAGACAATTTTTACTTTATTTACAACAATTAGGACTACCGGCAAACTCTACACATAGAATTGATTTGAGCTTTTGAATAAGAATACTAGCAGATTTCAAAATTAAGGTGAAATCTGATAACTGAAAATTTCCATGTATATTTGCAAAATTAAACATTATACCAAAAATTATAATGATTAATGGGGAATCAAATTCCATAGAGCATATTTAAATACAAGGATATATAGAGAGAATAAAATATATTCTAATAATATGCATTACCTATTTTACAATAATAGATGGGTGTATGTATGCACATTGCTCAAATATTTAAGGAACTTCTTTATTGTATCTAGTTTATGCAAATAACAGAAAAATTTGAAAGCATTCTTTATATTAGAATGCATTCATTTACCATAAAATTCAACACATTAGGGAAATTTATGTTTTAGTCTATTGAATTAAATATTTTATGATTAATGTTTGAATATTAAGTCCTCATGCAGTGACATGACACTTTGCTAGTGCATTAATGTAGTACATTCTAAACATTTATTTTGCTGGTGGAAGATATGAAAGGAAGACAATATTTAGTATTGTACATTTTTTAGAAACCTTGATTTTTATCTCTAGACTGATTAGCAAGAGCAAACTACATAGCTAATCATAAACTAGACTGAAATAAATATTGATAAAGCACTGTGCAATTAAGTCAAATGATTGAAAATGAAGCAATTACACAATAACTTGTTTCTAACAAAGTGCAGGACAAATACATTTACCAACCCAGAAAATTGCCTAATTAATTTTTTTAACACAAAATGAGCTTATGTTTTGGAGTTTATTGCTCTTACATGATTTTTGAAGAGTAATGTTATAAGGAATCAGGGTTGTTTTCATATATTGTTATTAGTTATGAGGCTGTATATATAACCTGATGATTTTGAAGGTTGTGTGTTGAATTTGTCACCACAGAAGCATTTATTTTTCATTTCCTCTTGGGAACTTTGATTTTTTTTTTTTAACCAGGAAATCTATTTTCAATTGACAAAATTCATTATGGAATAGAAAATTGAACAGAATTTTAGCTTAATTCATCACAGTGTTGTCTGAAGAAAAAAAAAGAACTTCTAAATTGAATTCTTTCTTAGCCAAATACCTTTATTTTTTGCTTACACTTAAGTACATACTGTCATTCCTGCATAAAAATGGCCTTTTTCTTGACTCACAAGAATACTTCTACCAACATCCAATATTTAGACCAACAGATCCTTTCGGAAGTAGTATTTTTCACCTTTGTCAAAAGAAATCAATACTCATAATTTTATGAAGTTATTTAAACTCTAGGTGCTTTAATCATTTGTGTATGTATTCTTATCTTCAGTAGGCTATGAATACTAAAAGGTAGGCACTTTATTAATTTTTTTATATTCACTACGTAGAAACTGTGAATGGTACATAACAAGCATTTTATAATAGGTAGTTACAGCAAAGTCCTATGTAGATTATTAAGATGAAAAGGGCAAAATATCCAACATCATCATTGCATTAATTTAACTTGATTTTTTTTCACTTCAGTGCAAATAAATCTGTAACATCCTTTATACTTTCCTTCCCACAGCATCCTCTTCTTGTCTTCTACCCTGAAAAGTACAAAGTGGAGGGGTTTTATTAATAATTATGACAAAATTACAATGGCCATATTTTACTGTACTGGCAGTTCCATCTCCAACCTTAAACCTGCCTTTTGTTTCATTTCCAACAATCCGGGAACTGTTCCCTGGCTAAGGCTATACAAAGCAGTCTTCCTGTTCCAAATTCAAGTTGTACTGTTGCTTCAGTTTCAAATATCTGCCATCTTAATCTGTATGAAATGTAATAAACACCTGAACAATTTTAGTAACCAAACTTTCCTCTCCCACCCCAGTGATTACTTTTATTGAAAGGGAGATATTCTATCAGTTTGAATAAATTATAATTAGGACTGAAATTCCCTGGAAGGAGAACTTATAAGCATAGAGCAAGAAAACAGCTACCAGTAATTCAACTAACAAGAAGATAATAAGATATCTTAATTTCTATAATGTTAGAAAATATGTTTATAGCTGTTATTTAATATGAACCTCTATCAAAAATCTAAGTCAATCAAGCTCTACTACAAAGCTGTCATCATCAAGACAGTATGGTACTGGCACAAAAACAGACACATAGATCAATGGAACAGAATAGAGAGCCCAGAAATAGACCCTCAACTCTATGGTCAACTAATCTCTGATAAAGCAGGAAAGAATGTCCAATGGAAAAAAGACAGCCTCTTCAATAAATGGTGTTGGGAAAATTGGACAGCCACTTGCAGAAAAATGAAATTGGACCATTTCCTTACACCACACACGAAAATAGATTCAAAATGGATGAGGGACCTCAATGTGAGAAAGGAATCCATCAAAATCCTTGAGGAGAACGCAGGCAGC
>PISX010012825.1:0-16136 GCA_004024625.1 Mellivora capensis
GGGGGGAGCGCGCATCGAGGGGCGGGGGGCGGCGTCGGCGCCGGGGGTGGGGGAGCGGGTTGGGCGGCTGCGCCGGCTCCGCTTCAGCCGCTGCCGCTAGGGCGCGGGGGGCGGGGGGCTCGGCGCCGCGAGCTCGGCCATTGTGGGAGCCGCTCCCCTCCGCTCCGCTGCGCTCCAGCCCGGGGCGCGCCCCGCCGCCGCCGCCGCCTTTGCTGCTGCCGCCGGCTGGTCTCCCCTGCTCCGGCTCCCAGGGTAAGGCGCGAGGCGCGGGGCTGGCTGCAGGCTCCCTGCCTGTCCACCGGGTGCGCGGCGGCGGCGGGGCGCGGTGCTGGATGGCGTGGGGCGGCCGCGCCCGAGCCCCGGCGGCCGGCGGCAGCGGGGAGGTGGCTTGACAGGCGCGGGCATCGCGGCCGCCCGGGCCTCGCACCTGCAGCCCCAGCGGCCCGGGTGGGGGAGCGCCGAGCGCGCGAGGTGGGGGTCTCCCCGCGGCTTTCGCTGCCCGGGCCAGAGGGAGGCGTGTTCTCCGGGAAGATGGGACGCCGAGCCCTCTCGGGACGGGCGAGACAGCTGCGGGAGCGGCCAGGGCCCGGCCGGGGAAGGCGCTTCCCGGCCCCAGGTCTCCGCCGCGGGCCTGGGCGCCCGCTCGGCTCCCGGTCGCGCGTCCGCATGGCGCGGCCCCGCTCTTTGTCAGCCGCGCGCGGCAGGCACGCGGACCCACCCGCGGGGCCCCGGGTTCGCGGGCGCGCCCCTCCCCCACCGCGGGGCAGGGGTGGGCGGCCGGGGGCGGGAGGGCCTCAGCGGGCGAGAGCCAGGTGAGGTGCCCGTCGCGCACCGGGCCTACGGCCTTGGGAGTGGGCTGGGGGCGTGGGCGCGCGCTCCGGCGACTCGGGGGCTGATGGAGTGACTCAGGTGAGCGAGGGGTGGGGCGAGAGCCCCGAGGTCAAACAGGTGTTTGCGAGGGGAGGCTGACTGACCCGGGTAGAGCTGGGGAGAGACGGTCTCCCCGGGAGGAGGCTAGGGATGTGCCGGTCTTTGTAGTAAGTAAATCGGCGTCTTGGGGGAGGAATGGGCGGTTCTGGCATGAAGCAGGTGGTCTGAGAGGAGGGGCGTTTTCCTGGCGGCGGCTGACGCTGGGGAGGGAAGCCTGGCCTGAGTTTCCCCCGAGGCGGGGGCAGTCGCTTGGGCACCGGACCTGGTTGTGGGAGGCGGGCACCAGAAGTAATTGCGGGGAGGGGGGAATGCTAGGATAAAAGGCAGAGCTGTGCCAGATCCTGGGTCCTTTCTTTTCTGTGGCTAGATTCCTTCTTGATGTTCCATGGGAAGAGGGCCCGAATGCTTCCCGCACAGGAGGGGCCCTGGAAGGGCTGCTTGGAGGCCTCCTGCAAACGTTTGATGTTTCTTTTGTTATCTTTTCACATTCTGTGCTTCTGGTGGGGATCTGCCAATGACCTAGGAGCCCGCCCCTGCCCCTTGCTTCCTCCAGGTTGAGGTTCCCAGAATCCGGGAGGAGCTGTACCCAGAGACCTAGGTGCAGGTATTCCCCATAAGGGAAAGCTGACCGACTTCCGCCCACCTGGACCCTAGAGCCAAAGTGAGAGCTGCTTAGTTGAGCTGGATTTGGGGCCTGCAGGGAGGCTGGTAGCTGAAGGCATGCACCATCCTCGCTCTGATGAGGCTGCTGGGGTGGTGGGCCATGTGTAGCAGATGGTTCTGGGAAAGGAGCTTGGCTTGGCTGAGGGACGGCTGCCCAGTCTGGCTGGTGGAGCCCAGCTGGCCCCAGAGTGGTTGTGTTTCCATTCAGATCTCTCCACTAGCTAAAATGACCAGAAAAACTTTCTGTACCACCTCCCCCACCCCCATGCTGTGCCACTTATTCCCACAACAGTCCTTGGAATAAGCAAATGAACATTTTATCTAACACCCATTGTGTGCCCTGTGTGGTTCCAGTCAGTTTTATATTTGCATTTCACTATGTTCTTAAAACATCCTCTAAGGTGAAATAGTGCCCCCATTTTGCTGATGAGGAAACTGAGTCCCAGAGAGGTGAAGTGACTTGCCCCAGACCACACCAGTTGTAAAGTGGCCAGACCAGAGAGTTGACACGCAGGTCGGTCTTACTTCAAGTTCAATACTTTTCTCAATAGACTTGGCCAAAGGTGGAATGGGACAGATGTAGAATTTCTGTCTATTCTAGCTCAAGCTTTGTTTCAGGCCTGCCAGTGAGATCGTGCTTTAGCTTTTTGAAAATACTTCCCATCTGCTGCCCCATTTTATCCTTAAAACATTCCTGGGAGGTAGGTCGAACAGGAATGGAACAGTAGATGCTGCCCATTTAGTGCTTACTAGACACCGTACCCTGTTCCGCGCTTTACCTGCAGGATCTCACTTGTGCCTTGCAAACAGCCCCGGGAGGTGTAGGTGCTATCATCATCCCCACTTTATAGATGAGGCTGCTGAGGCCCAGAGGTCAAACGGCTTCCTCAAGGCAGAACCTGAATCCACGTCTTATGATCTGTGGGACTTGAAAGGTCCAAATGACCAACTAACAATAATAGCGTTTACTAGGAATAGGAGCTTAAGGTTTACAGAGTATTTTCAGATTGATTGATTGATTGATTGATTTTTAAGATTTTATTTGTTTCTTTTGAGAGAGAGAGAGAGAGAGAGTAGGGGGAGGCATGGAGGGAGAGGGAGAGAGAGAATCTCCAGCAGGCTCCCCGCTGAGCGCAGAGCCTGATGAGGGACTGGACCCCATGACCCTGAGATTATGGCCTGAGGTGAAACCAACAGTCGGACGTTCAACTAACTGAGCCACCCAGGCGCCCTGAGTATTTTCATATTTATGAACATCTTTACGTTTTACGTCCTGGGACTTCTGTCAACCCCTGTGAATTCATTTTGCCCTGCATTATCATCATCGCATTTTCCAGATGAAGAAACTGAGATTCAGAGGTCAAGTCAATGGCAGAAGTAGGACTAGCACCTGCTTCCCAAGTCCCAGCGTGCCTTATACGACCGACCCCCTCACCTGCTCATGTGCTCTCCTCTCTCCCACAGACCACCTGTGCCTAGGCTCCCAGGCCCTCCCGAGGCAGCCCCTGCCTGGGCAATGTCTTCCTCAGACGAAGAAACGCTCAGTGAGCGGTCCTGCCGGAGCGAGCGGTCTTGCCGGAGTGAGAGATCGTACAGGAGTGAGAGGTCAGGGAGCCTGTCCCCATGTCCCCCCGGGGACACCTTACCCTGGAACCTGCCACTGCATGAGCAGAAGAAGCGGAAGAGCCAGGACTCGGTGCTGGACCCTGCGGAGCGGGCCGTGGTCAGAGTAGCTGGTAAGAGAGGCCCTAGCGAGCACCGTGGTGGGAGGCAAGGTGACACTGGGCCTGTGTGCACCAGCTGGGGGCGGGTCCTGCAGGGGGCCTCCTGGGGCGCTCTGACAAGCCAGCTGGAGTCCAATTTGGCATTGTTACTGTTGGAAAGATGATGGAATAACATTAAAGAAAAACCCTAGACGGTAGACTCTGCCATTCCTCACCCCTGTGAGCTGGCCAGAGGCCTGGATGCAGTTTTGCACCTTCTCCGTCTTTGTCCCCACACAGTTGCCTTTGTGGCCTACGCACCATTCTGGATCTGACTTTTTTCACTTACTCTTATACCCAAATGATTTTCCATATTACACCTTAGGCTTTAGAGTTACCATTTATAAAGGCTGTGTAACATTTCATGATTTTAAAAATCCTACTCATTTTCTACTTTTTCTTTTTTTTTTTTTTTTTGCCACAATAGACAGTGCTGCAAAGAACATCTTTATGAATAATAGCACTTGACTTCTGTTGAGTTATTTCCTTGGAGTAAGTCCTTGAAGAGGGCAGTTTCACTCACACTGCTTTCTGAAAATGTGGTACACACTTAGCCTCCCTGCAGCTCGAGGGCTGGGGCTGCCTGCTGCTGTGGGACATGCCTGCTTCTCCTCTGCTAGCAGGTGAGCTGAGCAGGCCCGGCCTCCGGGCCACGGTCAGGAGTGCGGGCTCTGCAGTCAAGGAGGGGAAGTGCTGGCCGGTGATCCTGGCACCAGCCAGCTGTGTGGCTCTAGGCAAGTCTCCTGTCCTCTCTGAGCCTCACTTTCCTAGGCTTGAGACTGCTTCCTGTGCCGAGCTGCCTTGAGGATGAGATGAGATAATGTATGGAAAGCTCTCAGCACTGTTTCTGGGTCAGGAAAGGGGGGGAGTGTTGTGGAGTGCTCCCTCTGCTGCTTCCTCGAGGGCATCCAGAGCCGCCTCCGGGAGCTGTGCTCATCACTGCTGCCAGTGGGCCCAGAGTACAGAGGCCCAGCTAGACTAAGCCGAGCAGCAGCTAGCTCAGTGACACCACCTGCTTTCATTCTGTCACCAAGGCCTGTCCTGCTCCCTCTTTGGTGTCTCTCAACAAATGCCCCCGGCCTGCCTCTGCTTTGTCCCCTCCCACCTGGGTCTTCCAGCCTGCATCTCTCAGTTCTCATGGTCTTGACCCTTTTCCATGGGACTCATAAGAGTATTTCGTTCTAAAATGCGAACCTGATCCTGTTTGTTACTTAGCTGCTTCTGAGCCTTCTTTGGCTCTTCCTTGCCTGGGGAATAGAGGCCCCTGAAATCAGGCCCCTCCTGAGGGTCACCTTCTGCTATCTCCGCCTCTAAGCACCTTGTCACGCTGAGCTGTACCTTGACCCCTAGAGCTGTGTACTTTGTGGACTCAGACCTCCCATGATGTAGCTTTCTTCTCTGTAAGGCACTGGGAAAGTGCGACCTCGTCTGTCCCCAGTACCCCCAGCGGTATCCAGAGCTCCCTCCTCCGCTCTCGCTCTCATATTCATACTTTTCCCTCTCCTGTGCTCCCTTGTACAGCACAGCCGTTATCCCCCAGGGAACCTGTCACTCTCCCTCAGGACTGTTAGCAACCCCAGACCACGTCTTGCTTCTGTGTTTGCCCCCAGCTACTTGCACAGGGCCTTGTGCATGTTGGAGATCAACCAGCCCCGAATGACAGAAGGAGTGCAAGGAGCGTTTTGGGGAGAATGTGTGACTGATTGTGAGTGATCCAGGAGCAGGCAGTGAGCTGTAAAGGGATGCTAGGTAGGGAGAGGGTTCTGTGGGCTCAAGTTCTGAAGGGAGGGTTTTAGCAGAAGGTGAACTTCCAAGGAGGAGACCGGCAGGCAAGCTGGAGAGTTAGTTACACTGCTTTTGTGGGTAGCAGGAAGCCCTTGGAGAAGGGTCTTCCGTCCTCCTCAAGACGTCTGGGCCTGTGGCATCAGCCAGTCCGTAGAGTTTCCCAGCTGTCTCTAGGATGCTGGGAGGGCTTTACTTGTCTCCAACCTTGAGGGGCCTCGACCAAGGGATCTCAGGACCCACAAAGCTCTCATTTTCCTGAAGGTGGCCTCCTTCTCCCTCCTGCTCTCTAGCCCCATCCTCCACCACATAGACATACTTCTAGGTCCTTTTGGGGGTGAATTCCCCTTCCAGGCTGCTCTGAGGGGCCCCACGGAATGATTTGCTCGCCGTTCAACATTGCAAGTCTAGTACAGGAGGGGAGCGGGCTTGAGAGGGCTTGGGCCCCAGGCAACGTCTCTAAAGATGCTGCTGGGTCAACTAAGCAGAGGGACAGGGGGCACTGTGTTGTGTTTCCGGCATCTGTGCTGATCTTCTGTGCCTCCTGATGCTGCCAAATGACAATCCTGGGGAGGGGGCTGGGCCAGGGAGGCTGAAAATGTGGAGACTGTCATGGTTAAAAATAACTCGTGTGCTGCAGTTGGGCGTGTTTCGTTAGCAGGAGAGAAGAGGCGGGCCGGCTGCTGCAGGGCCTGGCTGCAATCTTGCTGTGATTTCGGAGCATGGTGGGGGTTCGACCAGGGTTATTTAAAAGGCAGCCTGGCTTCTGCGGGGACTGCTTCCTGTGAGGTGCAGGAAGGGCATGTCTGGGAGACCCTGGGTGCTCTGAGGCTCTCTGAAGTCACAACTTTCATTCTGGGAGGAAATGAAGTCAGTCTGGCCCTGGGAGCCAGCTGTGGCCCATGCAGTTTTCTTCTCCCCATGGGTCTGGGTGTGAAGCCAAGTGGGGGTGTCTGAATCAGTCTTACCAAATGCAGAGACCTCCCTCCTTCCCTGGCCCCATTCAGCATCCTGCACTTGAGAGGCCTGATTGAGGGCGGGGGGGAGGGGCCCTGCTGGTCACACGAGTAGGACCAGAGAGGTGTGTCAGGACGAGAAACTTGCTGATCTCAGTCTACAAAGCCCACACAGGTTCTGGGGGCTGCATGCATGCTGTAACCCGATTCTTCCCATCCTCATCCCTTCCCGCCAGATTCTCTCTCTCTTCTTAGCCAGCCCTGTTCTCAACTCCTTAAGCCTCTTCCCATTACAATGGAACAATAGTCCATTACCAAGAAAGCCAGTTTCTGTCCATCTGTGTTTTGGTTTGCATAGAGATTTCATAATAACTGCGAGTTAGGTAGGACATGTGTTAGGATCTGAGGCCCAGAGGATTTAAACAACTTGCCTGTAGTCACACTCTGGCAGAGACAGGGCCTCTGACTCTGGGTACACTGTTATTTCCATTTCCTCAGGCAACGTGTGGCAACAGGGCCAGGCTGAATCTTGTGCAGGTGACAATCTAAAAAGCTGAGCTGGTCTCCAGACTCACCTGAGAGCCCTCCTGCCCACTTCTGGGGGAGGTCTCAAGATCCTGGCCTATAAAAAGGCAGAGACAAAGATCTCCAAAACTTTGCCTCTTTGAAGACCCCTGGCTTTCTGTTACCGACCAGCTTTAGTGATAGCCTTACTCATTGGTGGGAGGCAACAAGGAATGGGAGGGACTGGGGAAGGTAGTCTTCCAAGGACCACAACCCCACAGGGGAGGAAAGAAGGCTGTATATCTTGGGGCTTGTGGGGCGCTCCCCACCCCCCAGAGAAAAGCAGGGTGTAGGACAGAGTGTCACACAGTTGCACGCTGTACAGTTCTGTGGGGGGGGGGGGCGCTATTCCTCCTGTCATTGTGGCTTTGTATATTTATTATGACAAATTTCCTGCAGATGGCAGTAAAGTGTCTGGAAGAAGAGATCCTCTTTGGGCCAGGACTGGGCTGGGTGCAGGAAGAATTCCCCATTCACCTATCAGTCCAGTATTCATCCACTTAACCTCACATCTTCAGGACCCTCCCTGTTCTCAGCATTGATATTCAAAGATGGCTGAAGATGTGGTCCCTTCTTCACAAAGCTCAGTCTGGTTTAGAGGACAGCAGGGAAAAAATAATTACATTCCTGTGTGCACTGTGAAACAGGGGAGCATAGGGACTCAGGACTAAGGACTGGCCTCCTAGTTAACCAGTAGAAAGCGACCCACGCCTCAGCAGGTGCTGGTGAAATCATCATTCCCAACATATTCTCCCATGTGGACTCCCCCAGGAAGCCTTCCCTGATCCCTCCAGTCAGACAGCAATTGTATCTCTGCCCAGCCCTTGTTTCAGTTGATTTTATGTTACAGTTCTTTGTTTCCGCCACCAGATCTAGAGGTTGCTGTAGTTAGGAGTCCCATCTTACCCTGCCTGGTGTTGCCCCAGGATCTCACCCTGAAAGTATGGGCTTACTAGAATCTAGAAGCCTGGTGAGGGCCATGAGATGCAGCTCCAGTGCTGGTTGGCCCTGCTTTGAGAGCTCAGCTCAGCTCTGCTGCTGGAGTTTCTCAAGGGCTTCCCTTTGGGGAGCCAGTATTTGAGAGCTTATGCCTGGTCAGAGGAAGGGACCTGTTTCTCTGCACCCATGCATCTCCTCCAGGATGGAAGCTCTGAGAAGGAGCCTCTTTGCTTGTTTGTTCATTCATTTGTTCAATAAAAAAATGGATTTAGCCCCAGCTAGGTGCCAGGCCCAGTGGACACAAGTGGACCTAGAGGCAGAAAAGTTAGGTGAATGACTTCACTTCTTAGAGCCTCAGTTTCCTTGTCTGTAAAAGGGAGATGATGGCATCTGCTTTGAATGATCACTGAGTGAGGGTCGGAACATGTTAGACAACACGGGTTAATATGCCCGTTACTGCACTTAGCGTGTCATTCCTTGTGAGCTCTCTGGGCCACTAGAAGAGTCAATGGAGTCTCCAGGAAGGCAGCAGTTTCCCAGGTGAGCCAGGGACGGGCCCCGGGGCCTCTTAATTCCATCCCTTTCTTTTGTTCACACCAGGGCTTTGTCAGAGGGCAGGTGGAAAGGCTTTTTTTTCTGGCCACGCCACGTTGGGAAGAAAGGAAAGGAGGGGCAGGAAAGGGAGCCCTAAAAACAATTCCACTGGGAACCCTTACTCCAGAGCCACCAGTCTTGCTTGCCCCAGGTTCTTTGACCTTTGTACCCAGGGAGGCTCCTCTTACTTCCTAGCTTCTCTGCTTCTTCCTGGCAGTATCCTCGGGAGTCCCTGATCCTATCCTGGAGCTTGGTTTCGGTAGCAGGAGAGTCCCATGAAAGTGGGGCAGAATGAATTGTAGCTACACACCACCAGCTCAGCCCCAGCCCTTTGAAAGTGAATCTGGGTCACAGTAGCTGCAGGGATGGAAAGTGACCACGTGGGCAGAATTTTGTACAGGCAGCAGAAAAGACAGCCGGTCTTTCCTCTGAGGCTCAGGGTCTCTGTGGGACCCCAGCTGGCAAAGGAAGGTGATTGCCACATTGCAAGGTGTCAGCTTTGTGCTGTTGGTTTCTCATCATGCTTTTCCAGTGACTTCCTAGGTGACATGGAGACAGGTTTGGAATGGCAGTCTGACTCATGCCTCTCTGTTCCGGAGCAGCTAAAGGCTGAGGTTAGGAATGCGGAGGAAGGACTGGTTCATCCGGGGGCTACGGAAGCCTGTCATTTCTCAGTCCCACGGGGTTAGAGATGACATGACACCAGAGGAGCTGACCATACAGTGGGATCTAGGGCTGTGTTTTCTTTTGTTGCCGCAGCCTTCCCCCTGGGAAGAGGTCTGTGAACGTATCTGGGTGGGGGGAGTATTAATAGCCCACCACCACCAAAGTGCGATCCTGCACCCGGCCAGTTGCTGTGGCTAGGACCTGCCGTGATTTGGCCCTGAGTCTGCCAGTTGCCACCTGTCAGGTAGAAGTAGGCCAGCTTCCTGGCTCTGCCTTGGCGCTCCTGCAGGAGCAGAACTGGTGCACCTGGCTGCAGTCTCTGCCTGGACTTAGGAGGCTGCTACAGAGACGGTCTGGCAGCCCCTGTAACCTGAAAACCAATGATGGGTGGAAGTTTCTGTCCTCAGCTGTGTCTCACCCCTACTCAAGAAGATACCAGGGTTTTGCCTTGTGTCAAGGGGGAGGTTCTGCCTGGAGCCTCAGTGGGTGTGTCTCTGGGCATGCCTTTCCCTCTGCATTCCTTCCTTACTCATCTCCTCCCTCCCGTGCTCACTGTTCTATTCATTCACTCAGGGCATGGCTTTGGGAGTCAGCTGGAGTCCCAGTTCCAGTTCCATCACTTGCCAGTTGGGTGAGCCCGGGCAAATGACTAACCTCACTGAGCCTCACTTTCCCACGGTTAAAATGGGGGGAGCAAGAGTGCCACTGCAGAGTCTCATGGGGTGGGTTAAATGAGATAGTGGGAGGGAGGCGCTTGGCTCAGTGACTGCTAGGTAACCAGCACTAGATACACATTAACTATTCCATGAATGTCATTCATTTGCTTATACACTTGTTCACTAATTCATGAATGCATCGATTCATTCCTTTGCTTATTCATTGATCATGCACTTGCTTGTTTGCCACATATTTCTAGAGCTGCTTTGTGCTAGGCTCCAACTGGGCTTCAGAACCCAGCTCCCTCCTGTGCACGCAGCCAGCATGCATCCTGAGCTGCACATGTGGCAAGCCGGAGTTATCTGGAAGTTCGGAATGGGAAGGCCTTCCTCCCTACTTCTGCCCCCACTGCTAGCTTAGCACTATGATAGCATTTGATCTGAGCCTTGGGAAAGAAATAAGACTGCCAGGACAACCTGAGGAGAAAGGGCATATCCCTGTTGTTTGTTTCTATTCCTGTTCTCTCTTCGGCCTCAGCAGAAAGGAAGGAAGAGAAATGAAGAGCAAACAGCCGGGAGGAGTTAGGAATTAAAGAATTCAGTGGGTGGTTTGGGGATTTGAACTCTGGACTCAGTCCAGGAGCTCCTGGGAGCTGATGTCAGCTGGGATCCCCTAGTAAATAATAGTTGTAAAAGCACTGTATATTGAGTCCTAGATGTGTGCCTATATCATTCAGTCCTCCCAGAGCCCTCGGAACTAGTTGCTACTCTCCCGTTTTTACAGTAAGGAGAAGGAACTTGTCTGAGGTCAGACGGTAAGGGGCAGTAAGGGGCTAGTGGAACTGGGGTTCAGCATCACTGAATGTGTATGGCGCCCCCTGGTTGCTGTGGCTCAGGTTGGCCTAACTCCAAATTCCCAGCCTAACTCTACATTCCCCACCTTCTTCAGAACATTTCAAACATACACTAAAGTTGTGGGAATAGTATAGTGAACCCCATCACCCATATTCAAGAATGATCAATTCGTGGCCAATCTTATTTCAGCCACACACCTCATTTCTGCCTCCCCAATTACAGAGTTGGAAGTTCCAGTAATCACACACTCTCACTGCCTCACATTTAAACTATCATATTGGGGCAGCTGGGTTGCTCAGTGGGTTAAGCCTCTGCCTTGGTCTCAGGTCATGATCTCAGCGTCGTGGGATCAAGTCCCTCAGCAGGGAGCCTGCTTCCCCAACCCCCCTGCCTGCCTCTCTGCCTACTCGTGATTTCTCTGTCAAATAAATAAATAAAATCTTAAAAAAAAAACCCAACTATCATATTGCCTTTCCCCCTGTAGTCAATATATTGGTTTATCTGTTCAGTAGTCATATCTGAGCAGGAACCGTCCCACTCAACCCATTTCCCAGAGGCATCATGCAGGATTCTGACTTCCAAATGCCAGGACCCCACATGTCCCTTCCAGTGTTGCTTATCTGATCTTCTGGCCCTTCCAGCTTGCGGTTCATGCCCTACTTCCGGAACACGCAGAGCTAGGCTCAAGCATTCCTGGCTCTGTGTCTGGAAATTTGATTTCTGAAGTGGTATCTATTTGTTTTGCCTAAACTACTTCAAATGAATCAGGACCCTGCCAGTGTAATTAAGAAAGTCCCCTGAAGATAGATTTCGGAGATTCAGTCTTAAGATACTGAACTTGAGATGCATTAGGACTGAAGTCTTTAAAATCATAGAGGGAAGGGACTCTGGTCTTGTGAGAGGGGCCTGCACCCCAGGCCTGCCCTGATGCTGGTGAGCTATTTCATCTCCGGGGCTTCTCTGGGATCCGTACTGCCTGTCACTAACCCTTTAGGGGTTTCTGTCCTGAGGTAGTATTGGATGAGGAAATGTTATTATTTTTTCCCCCTAAGATTTTATCTATATTTTTGAGAGAGAGAGTGAGAGAGAGAGGTCACTTGAGCATGAGCGGGGTGAGAGGCAGAGGGAAATGCAGGCTCTCTGCTGAGCAGGGAACCTGATGAGGGGCTTAAACCTGGGACTCTGGCATCAGGACCTGAGCAGAAGGCAGATGCTTAACTGACTAAGCCATCCAGGTGCCCCAGGTGATGTTATTTCAAGTGGAGGGATTAGCCACAGTGCCTAATTTGGGGAACTTCCCAATTCCCCCAAAGAGTGCAGAGTGCCTATAGCCCTGTTTGGGAGGAACCAAAGAGCCCGTACACAGGATGAGCAGGAAGGGAGATTGGGTGTGGTTGAGTGAGTGGGGCTCACATTAGCCTGTGTCCTTTAAGAGAGAAAAAAAAATAGTTATAGGGGCGCCTGGGTGGCACAGTGGGTTAAAACCTCTGCCTTTGGCTAGGGTCATGATCTCAGGGTCCTGGGATCGAGCCCCGCATCGGGCTCTCTGCTCATCGAGGAGCCTGCTTCCCTCTCTCTCTCTGCCTGCCTCTCTGCCTACTTGTGATCTCTGTCAAATAAATAAATAAAATCTTAAAAAAAATAGTTATAGTCACAGAAAGCCTGGGAGACCGCAGAGGGGCCAGTAGCATTCCTAGGTCCTATTGATATGTTCCCAATGCCAGGTTTGTGCTTAGCAGCTTACAGGCTTCATTTGACCTCATCCTTAAAGCAACTTTAGGAGGCAGATGTGCCACTGTAGATAGAACAGAAACCCAGAGAGTCCCATAACTTGTTCAAGGTCTCCCAGCCAGTAAGGGGCCATGCTGGGAATGGCTCTAGCTCTGCCTAGGGCAACCCACTGCCTCCCCCATTACAAGGAAGGGTAGTTTAATAATAGTTAACATCTGCACAGCACTTCAGGGTTCACCGAGTGCCTTAACTCCCATTATCTCCACTGTGCCTTAGGAAGCCCGGGGCTGGTGAGGCATTCCACGCCCCTTTGGGACAGCTGCCTATGAGGTCCAGCTTCTGCTCATTTCCCCCATGTAAGGATTGGAGATTCTTTGGCATTGGCTCTGACAAGCCAGGGGAGAAGGCCTAGGGAGGCTGAGGTGGAGAGACTTGGCCAGTTGCTATGGTAACCCAGATGGCTGAGTAACCATTTTGAGGGTTGCTATGGTGACGGGCTGCCTGTGGCAGGGATCTTGTCTTCCTGGGTGGCTGGCACCATCCAGACCTCTTAAATTAGCGACGTTGCACTTTCTGAACAGAAGAGGGCAGCATGATGGTGGGCAGACGCTTTCTATCCCAGAGCGGACTGGGAAACTGGAGCTTAGTGAAGTGTTTCCAGGGGCTGGGCGGAAAGGGAGTTTTAGCTGGTGATGGAAGATTGGTGGCGCTGGGCCTGGAGGCAGGTGTCCTGAGACTAGAACCGGATGATCTTCTTCCAAGATTTAGCTGAAGGATAGGGCTTGGGGCAGCACCTTCAGTGTCTGGTTCCAGCTACTACCAGGGAATGTAAAAGGCACAGGAGACAGCTCCCCGCCCCCCCGCCCCGCCCCCAAGGAGGAACAGAGCGCGTGCGCAAATGCACGCACGCGCACACGCACTACTAGCAAAGAATTTATTTATAAAGCATCCATTAACACATGTAAAATAATGCAGTAGGAACCAAGCTGAAGAAGTACTGGGAGTAAACCTTCTAGAGGTTGGAGGAGGAGCGCTAGCAGAAAAAGAAATTATTTTTCATTTTCTTCTTTCTCCTCCACACCTGAAGCCCTTGGCCACTGAGTGGACACTGAATTGGATTCTCAATTGTCTTGAATCACAGATCCTGCCCACATCTCCCACCCCCATATCTTCACTTGAGACATCTATGCCTTCAGCAAATATTTCTTGTACATCTAGTAGATGCAAAGCATTGTGTTAGGTCCTATGATGAAGGAAGATGAAATAGATGTGTCTCAAAGAACTTCTGAATGAGGACGTTAAGAAGGCAGTGATGCAGACACCCACAATACATGTGGCTGGAGTCCCAGGAGTGAGAGGAAGAAAATGTGGCCGTGATTTTGAGAAGAGTCTCTTCTACCTGGATTGATTAAAAATAACTTCATGTTATTTTTGGGTGACCTTCCAAGATGGGTAGGATTTTACTAGGTGAAGTTGGGGAGTGGAAGACATTCCAGGCAAAGGCTCAGAGTTTGATTATAGGGGAAGACCCCACACATGAGGGCATCACAGGAGGCCAGCTTGTAAAGGAAAGTATATGTCAAAATATGGAGGACTTTGAATGCCAGGCACAGGTAAGGGATACTGTGGGAGACAAGCATATTCTCTTCTTAAATACTCTAGCCTTCAGCTAGTCAGAAGCCACAGGCAGCTGAGTATTTTAGGATCATCTGGTCTACTCATGCATCCACTGAATCAGAATTTTAAACAAATATTGGACAAGTGCCCTGCATGTGCCAGATCATTTGCTAGATGCAGATTTAGCGGTGAACAAGGCAGACAACAGCCCCGGTCCTCAGGGAGCTAATGGTTTAGTAAGGATTAAAGACATGGAACTGATAGCTTCAAGTGTGATGGATATTACCAAAGGGGAGTAGAGGGGGTGGGAAGACCCACTAATCCCAGGGATCAAGGCAGGCTTCTCTGCAGGAGTTTCAGCAAAGGTGTGAGTAGGATGAGCCGGCCAAAAGAGGAGAGCACTGAAGGATTACAGCCTGAGAAAAGAGCAGGTGGGAAGGCCCTGAGGTAAGAGAGCACATGTTTGAGAAGCTGAAAGAAGTTGAAAGAGGCTGGACCTTAGAGAGAGGGGCCCTTGGTGAGACTTGAGTGGGGGAAGGATGTGGTGGAAAAATAAGGCTTTATTTACTTTATTTACCCTTTCCTCCCACTAGATGTCCTTCTGAGTACATCCTGCCTCCTTCGGCTTCCCCACTGCAGCCTCCTTAGAAATGCAATAGCAGTGTCGCCATCAAGAGCAAAGGAAAATCATAGACCTAAATAAGAAAGCCTCAGAGCTGTCCTGATTGTGTGGTCTGGCTATAAATTTAGACTGTTGCTTGGAAAAAACTAGAAACCTCCCCTTCATAGTCTTTCTTCTTCCCATCCCCCCACCCTCCAGCAGCTGCTTTGTTCCTCTATCCTTATAAAATTTTCTCTGTATAAAACAGAAACATCAGCCAAACATGTGGACTTCCCCTTTTCCATTCATTAGAAGAATTCATTACTTCAAAATCTCATGGGAGCATTTAAATGCAAATCTTGTCAAGAAAGCTACTTGAGTCTGAGAAGCCCTCCAGCCACAACCCAAACCAGAACTTTCTTCCTTGATTACCATGTTTCTTAAAAGGAATCTCAACCTCTTGCCCTCTCCCCTCTAAGCCCCCTAAGCCTTCAACAAAGTCTGATTCCCAGAAGAGACTCTCTCTCCCTTCTTGCCCCTGTCTTTCTTCACTTTTGGCAAGCCTCAGTCACAATTCTTGAGGAACCTGCTTACAAAGTGACACACATAGCAGCCCCAGGAAGGGATGGAGGGACCTTTCTATTTACTGTAATGAAAATGAGGCAGTTGTCCGGGGGTGAGGGTGGAGGTGTGTGTATGTGTATTTGTGTCTGGGCCTTCTTAGCCCTACTGGAATAAAATAATATAGGAAATGCAGATGACTCAGCACGGATACAGTCAAGGTCCCCAGAGTTAGCATTTCTATATTCTCTGCTGTTTACGAAAAATGTGCTTATGCCATCAATCTCCAACTCCTTCACCCTGCATTTTCCACTAAGTCTCTTATTTGAAAAATAATAAACCTCAAGCTTGGGGCGCCTGGGTGGCTCAGTCGTTAAGCATCTGCCTTCAGTTCAGGTCTTGATCCCAGGGTCCTGGGACGAGCCCCTGCATTGGGCTCCCTGCTCAGCGGGAGGCCTGCTTCTCCCTCTCCCATTCCCCCCACCCCCTGCACCCCCTTGTGTTCCTTCTGCCTTCTCTGTCAAATAAATAAATAAAATCTTTAAACAAACAAACAAACAAACAACAACCAAAAACCTCAAGCTTGTTCTCCTTCTTTTCTTAAACTGAGCTCACTAGCAGCTGACACCAAACTGTGGTCTAGCGTTTTTTAAGCACAAAAGATTTAACTGGAAGGAAATGACCCTTTGTCCAAAGACCCTCGCTTGTCCGCCCTCTTTTAGGCCCTTCCATATATGATTTTCACGCCTAGAACTTGGGCAGGCCAGCAGAACTTGATGGATGGGGAAAGATATGATTAATGACTTGCTCACCCGATTTTTGATCATGGTATGATGTGGAAACAATCCATGTGCACCTATTAGTGAAAAGCATCATCTCTTCTTACTAATGTGCTGAGCACTGACCAAGTACTTGGCAACTACTCATAGTCCATGAAGAGGCAGGCCTTGCCCCAGGGGGAAGAAGCTCCTCTTTAAAAACCTTGAGAATGGGAACTGAAATGGAAACCCAAGTCCCAATTTTGCCTGTTCAATGTCCCATGAATTCTTTTTTTACTTGCTAATATGCTGCTATTGTGAAATCAGCCAGCTTAACTTTTACCCACAACCACCTCCCCACCCCCTGAAAAATCAAGTTAGCAGACTTGATGAGGCCCTGGAGGATAATGGCTGGGTGAGGGGAGCTGGGGCCAAAAAAACGATCACCTGCATTTACCTGAGTTGCTGGTTCACAGCTGTGGGCCCCCAGTGAGGTCTGT
>PISX010012825.1:16236-59287 GCA_004024625.1 Mellivora capensis
GGTCAGAATCCCGTTTTCATCCTCCCCACCCCCCACCCCGTGGTCATTTCTCAGCTTCTGGCTCCTCATCCTGGGCCTGGTTTACTTCATGGTGCTTGGCGTGCCCTCTCATTTCAAGTTCAGTTTCTTCCGTTTCTGGAAAACCCTTTGTTTCTGGGATTCCGTGTGGCCTCAGTGTGGCCTTCAGCCTCCCACTGCAGCCCTGTCTGGATCCTGCCCCTGTCCTCATTCTGACCGTGTCTAGCCCCGGATCTATCTAGGTCTTTCGCTCTCTCCCTTCCCCTCAGCTTCCCTGGGCCCTTCTCCTGCGGCTGCACAGGCCCGGCCCGGTTTCCTCCAGTCAGGGGCTCCCTCCTTTGTCCCAGCGGCGGGTGTAGGTCAGCGCCGAGCCGGGAACCCGCCCGCTCGCCCTGCGGCGTCGGCCCGGGGTCTCCCCGCCGCTGCGGCCCGCCCAGCCCTTCATTCGCACGCGCGTGGGGCCTCCCTCCCGGCGGCCCCCGCCTCCCTCGGCCCGCGCCCCCTGCCCTGCCGGCGGTGGTCCGCAGCCAGCCGGGCCCCGCGTGGGCAGTCGGGGGGCCGGGCCGCCGAGGCGGCGGGAGAGGGGCGGGAACCGGCCGGGCCTGGCGCTCCTGACAGGAGGAGTCGCCGCCGCCGCGCCGGGGCGGGCTGAGGGAGGAGCGGAGCGAGGGGTGGGGAGGCGGAAACGCGAGCCGGGACCGGCGGAGTGCGAGCGGCCGGCTGCGGGCAGGCTGAGGAGCGGAGCGCGACTGCCAGGCCGCGCGAGGCGGACGAGGAGCGGACAGCGGAAAGCGGACAGCAGGGGGGGCCGCCGCCCCCGAGCCGCACAAAGGGCCGAGGCTGGGGCTGCCGCCGCCGCCGCCTCAGCGCGCGGGCCTGGAGCCGGCGCCCGCCGGGGCCCGGGGAGAGCGCGGCGCGGGCGGCCATGGCCGGCTACGTGCCGGGTCAGCAGCCGGCCAACCGCAGCCAGGAGAAGGAGTTCGTGCAGGCGTACGAGGATGTGCTGGAGCGCTACAAAGGTGCGGCGGGCGGCGCGGCGGGGGCCGGGCGGGGTGGCGGGGTGGCGCCCACCCCGGCGTCGGGGCTGGCCCCGGACCTACTCTTTCTCGGGCCAGCTTATTTGCGGAGTTGAGATAAGCGCTTTCCCCAGCACTGGCTACATTAGCCGCCCTACTATCTGGAAGGGGGCGAGCCCGGGGGCTGCCTCCCGAGCCCCGGCGCCGTAGGGAGTTGCCGGGGAGGAGGTGGAGGAGGAGTCGGAGTCGGGCGTGAGCAGCCTCCCGGTCTGCTCCGCGTGTCCGGCTCCTCTTGTCGAGGCTCGGGCGGCCGCGAACCCGCCCGGGGGCTCTCGCCCCCCTTTGTCTCCCTCAGTCTCCGCTCCGTCGCGTGGCGGCCGGGGTCGGTGAGTGTGCACTTTTGGGGAGAGGCCTCCTCCGCCGCCCAGCCCCGGGGGCTTCGAGCCGGTGGAGGCGGGGGTCTGCCGCCGCTCTCCCTCCCACCGAAAGGCTTGCTGTCGACTTGGGTTGCAGCCCGGAGGCGCTCTGGCCGAGCAGCCTTGCACTCCAGTGCCTCCTGCAAGGCCTGGGTGTCCGCGAGAAAGTTTTGACAGGCGGAGGGTCTGCGGACTGCGGCTGCCCGACGTGTCCCCTGGTGCCCGAGGTGCCCTTCGCGCTCGAGGCCGGGGTGCGCGGTCCCGGGGGCCCCTGCTCTGATCTTGGACATCCAGGGCTGGGCTTTTGCTTTGTGTGCCAGTTTAGCTTTCCAGCCCGGGAGATTTCCCCCCAGAAACTCCAGAGGCAGCACTTTTCTCCTATTTTATTCAGCGGCGCCCTTGTGACTGGGCCTCTAGTTTCTTTTCATCGGAAGGAAACTTCAGCCCTTATGACTGAGTCCAGCATACTTGTTTACGACACCTAGCCAGTGAAGGGAAACTAATGCAGAAGCTGTAAAACCCTCCCTCTTTTTCTTCCCTTGTGGCTTGGGAATGCTGCAGGAGAGAGAGAGAAATTAAATGAAATGCTGAAAGGGACCTGCTGAGGAGGTCTGTTTGTTCCCTTCTGCATCAGCTCCTGTAAGCTGTCCAGGTTTCCCTGCCTGCAGCAAGTGTTCTGTCACCCCCCTGTGGTCTTTCTTTTAAGAAATGTGGTTCATTTCAGAGCACAAAGAGGTTAGATTGTACTGCTGAACTTCATTGAAAAAATGCTGCTAAGTGAATGGTTGGTTCCCTTAAGTTTCCTCGCAGGCTTTTGAGCAACACTGCACTCTTCAAAGAGAGGACACTCTGTGCCTGTGTTGGGCTGTGACAGCTTTAACAGCTCGCAGAATTATAACACAAATAGTTGAAGAAATCTCAGCACCTCACCGGATCATGTTGCTGGTGGCCTCCAACTGAAAGAAGTTGGATTCCTAGCAAATGAAAGGAGGAAAGAAGGGGGAAGTAGGGCTGGTTCCAGGAGAGGCCTCTTGTGCTCAGTCCTTTTAGCTGGCTCACTTAGTTTGGTTTCCTCTAAAAAACTTTGATCAGGTGTATAGGAATTTGATCCTTTCCAGGCACAGATCTCTTTCTTGGGAGGTATAAGTTGAAAATGGCCAAAATAAATTAACTTGAGCTGTTTGAATGGTTGTGCAGGCTGCTCTATGATAGTTGTAGAAGAATTTCTCATCCCCTCACTGCATCATTCTCACTGGGAAGTCAGGGTGGATTAGGATCCAGGCCTTTGTTACTTTGCTGTATGGAATTCTTGCATTTTCCAGACTTAGAAGTCCCCTTACTGCCTTTATGGGAGAACACTTAGCCTAAGCTACAATCAACAGAGTGACCAGGGGTGTACTTTGTGAGAACAAAGACCAGAATTAGTTTTGGAGCGACGGGGAAATAGATATTGATGATGTTGGGGTGCTAGGCTCTCATTGGTTGGCCACCAGATTCCTTGGATCTCTCTCTCTCTCTCTCTCTCTCTCTCTCTCTGCTGTTAATTTATAGTCACCTCATTCTACAAATGAAACAGGATTTTTGTATTCAGGAGAGCTAAAGTTTTCAGCTGCATAAACAGTCCCTGGAAGGGGCAGAGGCTAGAAGGGAAGTGATGCATTTGCATTGTGAAGGGAGTAGAACAGTATGTATTGCAGCTGTATTAGGAATGGTTGTCAGCCATGGATTTTCCATAATTGTGCCTGGCAACCATTTCCCTGTGTGTTGGTAGTGAGCATGGTTTTGGCAGGATTCAGCATGGACATAAACACTCTCTCTCATTTCCTAAATATCCCAAAGGCTCTTTCAGAGCCTGACTGTCCAGCAAATAGGAGGTAGTAGCTAATAACTTTCTATCCTAACATTTCAGAGTGGGTTGCAACCAGCAGAGCCAGGATATGTTCTTACAGTTCTCCAAAAAGCAATTATTAGGTACCTATTACAAGTAACACAGTGTTAGGTGCTGGAGATGCCAGAATAATGAGTGAGATCTGGTTCCTGCCCTTGGTTATTCACATCTAACAAAGGAAAGACCTATGAAAATAAGTAATTATGATACTATAAGTGCTAGAACAGAGGCATGTATAAAGGACTGTGGAAGCAAAAGGAGGGATGAATATTTCCACTTGGGGTTCATTGGGAGATTTGACAAAGGAGGTGACCCTTAAGTGGACCTTTAGGGATAAATGAAATTTAGTCAGATGGAAGAGGGTGGGGAGGAGAGAAGACCGGAATAAATACCACATGCAAAGGTTTGAAGGTAAAAGTGAATGGAGGGGTGGGTTCAAGGAACGGAATGTGAGTAGTTGGGTGTGAACAAACAGCAAGAGTTTTGGGAGCGGATGATACTGTAAAGGATCCAGAGTCCAACTTATAAAGATATTTTTTTTATGGCTTGATTCCATGGGCAGCGGGGGAGTCATTGAAAGTTAAAAGTTAAAAAAAAACAATGAGGAACGCCTGGGTGGCTCAGTTGGTTAAGCAGCTGCCTTCGGCTCAGGTCATGATCCCAGCGTCCTGGGATCGAGTCCCACATCGGGCTCCTTGCTCGGCGGGGAGCCTGCTTCTCCCTCTGCCTCTGCCTGCCACTCTGTCTGCCTGTGCTCACTCGCTCTCTCTCCCTCTCTCTCTGACAAATAAATAAATAAAATCTTAAAAAAAAAAAAAACAATGAGTATGCCCATTTTATTAATTCATGATAGAGGACATACCTGCCCAGTGATTGGAATACTTATATTGCTGTCTGGGACACCCTTTTCCTTGTACCATAGTGATTATGAAGCTAGTAATCAGATGGTTGCTTTGTACACATGGAAACAAAGAAAAGAGACATGCATTGTTTTGAGGAATATTTCATCCAGATGATTTGGGCCACTTGCAAAGTTTTCCTTTCAATAGATTGAGGTCCTTGTGAACACTGAAGCAAACTAGGAAAAACAGTCAGAGAGGTAGGAGAACGAGGATCTGATTCTTTTCCTGGGGTTGGGACAAACTCTGTGGAAGTAGCAGGCCACAAACGGGCATAGTTTTAGATTTTAGAGAAGTTTAAAAAGAAATACAATCCAGGTTCCTGGTGGTTGGTTAAGCAGAAGGATAATGTGTAAGTTGATTTGAGTGGAATTAGATTTTGTTTTCACAAAGCCCTTATAGACTAAAGATTCTTTATATGCCAGGCTCAACTAGGAGTAAAAAACATTCACATTTCAACTTTGGTAACATGGACTATCTGGTACTTAAAAACTTCAGAGTTCTCAGTAGGTCCTATGGATTATACGAAGCTAGTTATGACCGATATTTATATATTGTATCACAAAAAAGAACTTAGAGAACTTACTGTATAGAAGGACTGAAGGGTCTGCACATGATTTAACATTCAAAATTAGCAAGGCAGCACAATATAGTAGAGACGAGGCTTTGAATTTCTTTAGTCTTGTGCTCCAGTCCTAGTTCTGCCATTTAATATCTCCCTTGGGTTTCACATCTGTTAAAATGGGAATGATAATACTAACTCCTTGGGATTCATGAGAATCTAAATGACCTCCTGGCACATATTAGGCAATTCATGTTTAGAAAAACTTCCATGTAGATAACGCTTTATTTTTTACAAGGTAGTTTCATATTTATTATCTTATTTGATCTTTATAATATTTTGTAAGGGAGGTATTATACACATAGATACATTTAGGCATGTAGACTTAAATTATTGTCTAAGAGCCAGGATCCTAGATTTCTAGATGAAGGTTTCACATTGTATCACAGAAGGAAATCTTAAAATCAGCAGTGACCTGAGTTAAGTGAGATAATTGTGAAAATAGTTTAATTGTTAATATCACTGTTAGTTTTAGCATTTTAGCTATATTCCCATCCCTTATGTGGCATACATTTCCAGATCTCTGAACTGTGGAGAATTTCTTCTCCTTTCCTTTTATTATGGGAGAGGTTTCATGGTATGTAAATTACTTTGACATTTAAAAATACATATATATTTTTTAAATTTTAGTAGGCTCCACGCCTAGCATGGGGCGCATCTTGGGGCTTGAACTCACGACCCTGAGATCAAGACCTGAGCCAAGATCAAGAATCAGACATTTAGCCAAATGAGTCATCCAGGCATGCCCCCCCACTTCCGAGTTTTTTTAAGTAATCTTTACACCTTGGTGGGGCTCGAACTCAGGACCCTGAGATCAAGAGTCATATGCTCCATGGAGCACTTTGAAATTTTTATACAAAAACAATGTAATGCAAAGTGATAAAGTTTTGTTAACGCAATGGCTAGAAAATATAGGCTGAGGCCTTAATATTGTTTAACCGAGCTACTCTCTGAAGCAACCTCTTGGTTAAATGTAAACTCAGTTTTTAAGTTTCTTTTTAGAACACAGCCCTTGAATGGAGTGGATAGCTTCTAGACAGAACAATAGAATAATTGCTGCTTCTGGACATGGACACTGTTAATTCAGAAAGTGAGTCAAGTCCGTCTGCTGGGAAATCACAAACTTTGGCTACATTCATGCTGTTGAAATCATAAAATGTGTGCATGTGCTAACAATGCTTATGGGAGCTACTGCTTTCATCTTGGGCTTGCCTGGCAAGTGACATAATACGTGCCAGGGAAATGCATCAGCTGAGGCCTTATTATCCTGGTATTTTTCAGTGCCAGTTTCAAGTTTTGGAGATGAGGGTAGAAAGAAAACTGTTCAGAGTACACATTCCAAGATCAAAGGTCACAAGGTAAACAAAATGCAAGATGAATTTGTAGCATTTTTCTCAGTGGTCTAGAAAACACCCAAGGCCCTCCTAACTTAAATAAGGTTGGCCCTTTAGCTTCTGGCAATTATATGTTGAGCCATGTTGTGATGAGGTTATATGGTGTGCTAAAGCTCCTGCTTTTGCTCTTCATGGTTTTTTGTTTGTTTAAGATTTTGTTTATCCATTTATTTTAGGGAGAGAGAGAGAGAACACACGAGTGGGTGGAGGGACAGAGGGAGAGGGAAAGAAGCAGACTACATGTAGAGGAGCCCAATGGGGGGCTAGATCCCACAACCCTGAGGTCATGACCTGAACTGAAATCAAGAGTCGGCCACTCAACTGATTGAACCACCCAGGCACCCCACTCTTCATGGTTTTGATTGGAGTTTAAGCTTCTCTTGTCTTGCTTCTACCAGGGGCATTTGCTCATTTCTGGTCTGGAGGAGCCCTTTTAGGCCTGTTAGCTTGGTGTGTAGTATCTAAGAATGTTTATTTCAACTTTTGGGGGGTTACTTTTTTTTTTTTTTAAGATTTACTTTTTTTTTTTGAGAGAGAGAGACTATAAGAGGGAGGGGCAGAGAGAGAGAGACTCTCTAGCAGACTCCATCCTGAGCATGGAGCCCAACTAGGGGCTTGATCTCATGACCCTGAGATCACCACTTGAGCCAAAACCAAGAGTTGGATGCTCAACCAGGTGCCTCGTTTTTGGTTTCTAATAAACTATTTCTAATAAAATATTATTTTTCCTTCCAGAATGTCTCAGTTCCTGGAATAAATTATAATGAATCACTGATTCTTTGTCTCTAACTTTCAGGGCCTTCCATTGTTTGACTTATTCTGCATACCTAACTGTATCAACTGTTGTTGTCCAGCACAGCTCTCTACCCCATTTGGGCTGGTCTCAGTATTCCTTCCCCTTAGGTCTTCATATGTGCCGCTGTGCCTTTATGTTCTCTCTTCCTGAAATGCTCTCTGCCTTTCTCTCTGATTATTCAAATCTTACGTTTTTTAAAAAGAATGAAAGCTAAGTGTGGGAACTTTGTGCTCCATGCATCTTTCTCCCCTTATTCCTTCAGAAATTAATTTCTTCCTTATTCTTTTTTTTTTTTAAGATTTTATTTATTAGAGAGAGAATGAGCAGGGAGGAGAGGCAGAGGGAGAGAGAGAAGCAGACTTCTCACTGAGCAGGGAGCCTGAAATGGGACTCGATCCCAGGACTTGGAGATCATAACCTGAGCTGAAGGCAGATGCTTAACGCACTGAGCCACTCAGGCACCCCTCTCCTTCCTTATTCGTACAGTGTCTGCCTCACAGTCTCTTACCTCTATTCTGTTTGTATTATTTTTGCATTGCCTCATGTCTGTTAGAATTGTTTCCTTAATGAATTTTTATGCTCTTACAGCGCAGGTACTTTTTATACTTCTTTTGTATGTGGTTGATTGGCAGGGAGTTTCTCTCAGGAGAGAAAGGGCAATCATATGAGCACTCTCAAGTCATATTTTAAAATTTTCTTTTCAGTTATAAAAGTAATATATGTTTAATGTGGTAAATTATAAGAAATACGGGAAAGTACATAGAGTTTTAGATTGTGTGTGTGTGTGTGTGTGTGTGTGTGTGTAGGAGGAGAGTGAAGAGGCAGGCCAACCAACAGCTAGATGTGCTCTGCCTGGGGAGAATACAGTGCTCAGGGATAGGCTCTCTTTGGCCATCTGGGGGTCTGATACCCTCAGCTTGTTGTGGCTCCATAAATTTTTTTTTTTTAAAGATTTTATTTATTTATTTGAGAGAGAGGCAGTGAGAGAGCATGAGCGAGGAGAAGGTCAGAGGGAGAAGCAGACTCCCCGTGGAGCTGGGAGCCTGATGCGGGACTCGATCCCGGGTCTCCGGGATCATGACCTGAGCCGAAGGCAGTCGTCCAACCAACTGAGCCACCCAGGCGTCCCGACTCCATAAATTTTTGTGACATTGTTAAGTCTATTCTCATTGGGCACAAGCATTTATTTTTTCTTTCTCTGTTCAGAATTTGCTTTCTTCTGCATAACCATGTGTCAGTCATCTGGAATGTGCCAGTGATCAGGGATGGTTTGGGTTGTTGCCTAGGACAAGTTAATTAATTGGTCAGTCAGTATCCTTCTTTTGGGCAAGGGCTTTGTCAGCTGTACTACTGGATTCCCTCTCACCATAGCTAATTTCTACTGTGAATTTTGTTCAGAAAGGTAAACACAATTCCTTTGTGTCAATGAAAAGAATGAGCTTGCTTGAAGTGTCTTGGAGCGCAGATGGTTTTAGCTCACAGGAGCATGTTGGATTGAGACATATAGGAAGAATTTTTTTTTTTTTTTGGTTGTACTTTTTAGTCAGTCAACAGCACTAAATAAGCTCACATTGTAGTGCACTCTGCTAGCTTATAAGCATATACTGTGTTGGGGAAAGGGGGAGTTGGGGGGCCACTGAGAAACATTAATAGAATGATATCAGGATTAGGGGTGGAGGGAGAGAGGGTCCTGAATGTTAATATGAGGAACCATTATAAAATGGACAGGACTAACGCAGCGGCTGTGTAAATGATGGATGAAAGTGGAGCTTTATTCTCTAGGAGGCCACTGTTGTAATTGTGTCATGAGGTTAGATTAAGGGATGTTAAAGAGGAGAGGTGTATATTTGAGAGACATTTTGGACAGGTACGGGGACTTAAGTTGTTTTTTTTTAAAATTTTAATTAATTAGTTTATTTATTTATTTAAAGATTTTATTTATTTATTTGACACAGAGAGATGCAGCGAGAGAAGGAACACAAGCAGGGGGAGTGGGAGAGGGAGAAACAGGCTTCCCCCCTGAGCAGGGAGCCTGATGTGGTACTCCATCCCAGGACCCCGGGAACATGACCCGAGCTGAAGGCAGACGCTTAAGGACTGAGCCACCCAGGTGCCCTCAGTTTTTTTTTTTTTTTTTAAGATTGTATTTATTATGTATTTGGGAGAGACAGACAGGGATAGTGAGAGAGTGCACGAGCAAGGAGGAGAGGGAGAAGCAGGCTCTCTGCTAAGCAGGGAGCCTGATGTGGCACTCAATCCCAGGGTCCTGGGATCATGACCTGAGCCAAAGGCAGCCGATTAACCGACTGAGCCACCCAGGTGCCCGGGACTTAAGTTTAGATACTAATATTGATAATCTTTTTTAGGAGATTTTGCCTTGAGAAAAAGAATTAATTACCCCTAAAAAACCAGGGTTATTCCAAAATAAAGTCCTCTTTCTTCTTGTATAAAAATCTTCTTTTGAGGATTTTTACTCCATTCTGAAGTTGTAAGATAGGGCTGTGCATTTAGGGCTATGACTAAAGGTTATATTTCAAAGTCTTCTCATTTATTTATTTTTTTAAAGATTTATTTACTTAGAGAGTGTATGTGTGGAGGTGGAGGGGTGGGTAGAAGGAGAGGGGGAGAGAGAGAATCCTTAAGCAGACTCCCTGCTGAGTGCAGAGCCATTCCTGGGCTAGATCACATAACCCTGAGATCTTGACCTGAGCTGAACTCAAGAGTCCCATGCTTAACCCAGTGAGCCACCCAGGTGCCCCTGAGTCTTCTCATTTAAATTAACAATGCTGAATGCCCCAGAACACCTATTCTACCCATTCTCTGGACAGGCTTCGTTGTATGTATCCAGGAATACCTGCCAAGAATTACATCAGAAATACTCTTAAATCCCTTCTAAAATCTTCAATTATATCTTGAAATGCTAATCTCCTAGGGTGTCAGGGGGCTTATTTGGAGGACCCATTCATTCATTTAATTAATAAACATTTATTGAATGTCTTCTCTGAACCAGGCATTAGACACAGTGCTGAAGTAACAAAGATTTTGCCTTGCATCTATATGATCTTACTGTTTAATGAGGAAACATACTGGCAAACAGTTAACATCCGTTGTAGTGATTGCTATGGTGGAGCTAAATGCTGGTGCGGTGGAAATGAAGAGGAGTAACTACTAGGGCCAGGGTGGAAAAGGGTCAGTGAAGTCACCCAAGAGGACATGACTGAGCTGTCACCTAAGAGATTCGGGACTTCGGGCCATAAATTCATGTAAAGGGCATTCTGGGTAGCGTGAACCACGAACAGAGGTAAATGGGTGAGAGAGCTTGAGGAGGAAATATAGAGTATTAGTAAGGTCAGAATGTAGGATGTGAGGGAAGAAGTGACACAAGGCGGGGGAAGTGGGCAGGCTTAAAGTGTTGAGTGGCTTTGACTTGATCCTTTGGGCTTTTGGGAGCCATTGAAGGATTTGGGGCAAGGAAGGCTATGATTAGATTTACATTTTGGAAATATTTTCCCTCTGGCAATAGTTTGAGGAAGGATTGCAGAGGGGCAAGACCAGTGACAGACCAGTTAGGAGGTTGTTACAGTAATCTAGGCAGGGAGTGATTAGAGTTTAAGGTTGTGCAAGTAGTAATGTAGCCAAGTAGGCAAATCAAGAAATCTGCTTAAGGGTTAAATCCATGTGTTTTGATAACTAATCGACTGCAGTGTATGAGGGGAGAGGGAAGCACCTAGGATGACTTGCAGGTTTCTGGCTTGGGGTTCTGTGTGGGTGAGTGATAATCATTCACTAAAAGAGGGAATCTAAGAGGAGGAAGTTGTTTGCAGTGGCTTGGTGGCAGTGCTGGTGCAAGGAAAGATACGGAGTTAGTTTGGGTTGCACTGAGATTGAGGTTTCTTTGGGATGCTGGGCAGAGGTGTCTAGCTGGTAGGTGGCTGTACAGAGTATGGCGCTCAGGAGAGGTACAGATGGGCAGTTGTCAGCTTATGGAATCACAGGAGTGGACAAGTTGATTGCTGGGAGCGTGTGTACCATGAGAAGAGGTTTGAGACAAAAACTCTGGGGACCTCCAAGGAGAGAGTGGTGGTTTAGGAGGAGAGAAGGAGGACCCCCTGAAGGGAGTGCCCAGAGATGTAAGAGGGAAAGAAGTGAGTTCAAGAAAGAGGCCATATCACACAGTATGTGATTATGAAGAAGTCAAGCAAGATAGGGACTTTGGGCTCCAGAACATAAAGGTCACCTTTCCTGGAGCATTTCTAGAGTTGTGGGAACCCCTGAAAGCAGTGGGTTGGGAAGTGAATGAGAAGTGCAGATATGGAGTCTGGGAGTTTTGAAACCTGAACTTGGCAGAAACAGGGGAGGAAGGCATTTGAAGGAGGGGGTTGTTGGGAGTTTTGTTTGTCTGTTGTAACATAGAGATGTAAACATGTTTAAGTGCTGTTTGGAAACAGTCAGTAGGGAAGGAGAGATATAATAAAATTCAAAGGAGAGAGAGAATAATCTATGGGAGGATGGGTTCTGGAGTAAAAAGAGGAATGTGTTTGATGAAAAAGATTAGAAGGGAGGAAGGCAAGAATGCAGGTGGTTGGCTACAGGTGTAGGAATTTGAGGGAATGTTCCCTGATGGCTCTTACCCTGTCTTTGAAGTGGGGGGCAAAGTTATCTGCCGAAAGTAGAACTCTGTGTGTGTGTGCACGGGTGTATGCACTTGTGTATATGCGCACATCCCTTCCCTCTAGCTGCAGAGGGAGGTGACCTGGGTGTAGATACTCGAAGACATAAAGGAGGACTGATCCAGGATCAGCTTTCCAGCATAGGTTTGATGGAAGAATAAGTGGTTCTTGTAGAATAGGGAGTCCTTCCCCCAAAATGTGACATCTGCTTGATTATTGTTTGTATTACTTTCTGTCTGGCTTGTGTTTTGTTCCCCCAGCAATATTGTAAGCTCTTTCAGGGCAGGAGCCAAATATGTAACTTTTGCATTCCTTTCTATCATTTCATAAAATACAGGGCAGAGATTGATTCTTACCTTTTTTTTTTTTTTTTTTTTTAATTTCATCTGACTTTTGTCGTTAGGGCCATCTTGACTCGTAAGGCTTTTCTCACCTGTGGTCTTTAATCCTCATCTTACTATCTGATGTGGAGAGTGCTGGACTCACTGGTGAGAGAGGGGAACTCCATGCTTTGCCTGGGTATAAATCTCACAGCCTAGCTTTGCTACTCTCCCAGGGTAGTTGAGTTTAGAAACATTTGTGCTTCCCATGAAGGCTGCGGGATTAGTATTCCCTGGTCTGTTTGGACCAGGCTTGTGAAGACCGGGGTTCTTTGTAAGACTAGACAGAGTGGCTATTGTCTCCACAATATGCAGCCTCCTCCTTGTTTATTTTGGCAGGCGGGCAGCAAACGTGATGGATTTGTTCTCATGACTCACAGTCCTCCCTGCCTTACCTTAACAGGTTCAGCATAATCACTACCTTTCAGATGGCATAGTGTCCTACAGCGTTTATCTGACTTTTATATCTGAAAAGAGTATTGGTTACCCTCTCCTTTGTCCTCTGCTTGCTTGGGTTCTTCCCTTTAAGTCTAGGGAGGAGGCTATTTCCTGATGTATTAGGTAGGTCCTGCTCAGAAGTGACTGAGGTCTTCTCCCTTTTGGCATACTGTGCATCCTTTGGTTATTAACTGGCATGGTCCCCACAGTGTAGCTTGTGTTTTGCTCCTTGTTTTGTAAATTTGGACTCTATATCGGATAAACTTGACATGAGTCACTCCAGGGAGTGGAAGGTGTGTCTCCACTAATTTGGAGAATCTTTGATCTTGTTTCAGTCCCCGGTTTGGCTTATCAGGTATGATTTCTCTCTATGTCCTGCCAGAGATGTGTGTGTATACTCGTGTCTCTTGCCTCTGGTTTCACATATTGCAGTGAGTGTGCAGCATGCCACTTTGCGTGTATGGATTCTGTCTTCTGTCCTTGGCATTGCTGGCAGCAAAAATGCCTCTACGAGCCTCTTTGAATGTAGTAGAGTATCTAACACTGAATAAATAGAGTTCATAAACCCTCTGTCTGCCATGTAGGAGTTTACAGTATACAATAAGCATTACAAATGACAAAAGACAATAAGGAATGTGTAAGCAGTTGAATAAATAATGGAAGGCCCCCTCTCATTTAGCTATCATTTTCACAGTAGAAGATATCCCAAAAAGAGATCAAGTCCTGAGGGAAATGGGACCAACAGAGACAAGGTCATCTTCTGTTCCAACTTGGATGGCAGGGCAGCTGTCCTCCATGGCTTCTTGGTACCAGGCAGTTTCTCTATAATGCCCTTTCTCGTCATGTAGGACTTTATGGCTCTGTTATCTTTCTGCGCAGCGGGGACAGGATCCTAACAGGGTCCTCCCTCTCCAGCAACCCATGGCTGAAGTGGTAGGCAGGGAGAACATCCAGAAGATTTGGGTCCTCTGGTACAGTTATCTCTGTAATATGAGGAAGTTCATCCCAGACCTACTGCAAACACGACAGTGCTCACAAATACCACAAATGAACCATGAGCTCAGGGGTCAGGGTTGGGTTTGAAAGAGGCTGGTCTGCCCTGGTGTGGGGTGCCTCTAGATGGTAAGAATGTAGGACCCATCCCAGCCTCTGTTGTCTAGTTTCCCAAATGGAAAACTGGGACCAGGGTGGTTTAGTTGAGATCCTTTGAGGTGCTTCTAACAACTCTCTCTCAGAGGACTGGTTCATTGTTTTTATTCTTGTTATTGTTAATAAGTACAATAACAGTATTCATATAATACTGCTTTTTTATTATTTTTTTTTATTTTTTAAAGATTTTATTTATTTGTCAGAGAGAGGGAGAGAGAGAGCGAGTGAGCACAGGCAGACAGAGTGGCAGGCAGAGGCAGAGGGAGAAGCAGGCTCCCTGCCGAGCAAGGAGCCCTATGTGGGACTCGATCCCAGGACGCTGGGATCATGACCTGAGCCGAAGGCAGCTGCTTAACCAACTGAGCCACCCAGGCGTCCCTAATACTGCTTTTTTAAAAAAAGATTTTATTTATTTATTTGACAGAGAGAGAGATCATAAGTAGGCAGAGGCAGGCAGAGAGAGAGAGGGGAGAAGCAGGCTCCCCACTGAGCAGAGAACACGATGTGGGGCTCGATCCTAGGACCCTGAAATCATGACCTGAGCCCAGGGCAGAGGCTTAACCCACTGAGCCATCCAGGCGCCCCTAATACTGCTTTTTTTTTTTTTTAATAATTTTTTGCTTTTTTTTTTTTTAACGATTTTATTTATTTATTTGACAGGCAGAGATCACAAGTAGGCAGAGAGGCAGGCAGAGAGAGAAGGGGAAGCAGGCTCCCTGCTGAGCCGAGAGCCCAATGCGGGGCTCGATCCCAGGACCCCGAGATCATGACCTGAGCCAAAGGCAGAGGCCTTAACCCACTGAGCCACCCAGGCGCCCCCCTAATACTGCTTTTTAAAAAAAAAGTTTTATTGGGGTGCCTGCATGGCTTAGTAGTCTGCCTTCAGCTTAGGTCATGATCCCAGGGTCCTGGGATTTAGCCCCTATTGGGCTCCCTGCTCAGTGGGGAGTCTGCTTTTCTCTCTCTTCCCTGCTCCTGCTCCCTTTCACTGTCTGTATCTTTCTCAATAAATAAAATCTTTTAAAATTATTTATTTATTTATTTTAGAGAGAGAGGGAGAGAGTGTGCACCTGCACCCGGGGGAGGGGCAGAGGGAGGGGGAGAGAAGCAGACTCCCCACTGAGCACGGAGCCGATTGCAGGGCTGAATCCCATGACCTGGAGATTATGACCTGAGCCCAAAATCAAGAGTTGGATGTTCAACCAATTGAGCCACCCAAGCGCTCCAATACTGCCTTTTTAAGGAAGAATGGGGAACTGTCAGAGGCTGCAGTTTCCCTCCACTCTCACTGTGGCAGAGAGGGAGCATTAGATTCTCATCTGTTACGCTTCCTCTCTGATCATCCTTTGAGTGGCTCCTGGGAAGGAGTGAGGCAGCCAAGGCCCTGGCATAAATATGTTGTTGAGAAGGGATAAGGGGCAGTATCTGTCATACTGTAGCACAGGCGGTATGCTAGTAAGAGAAGATAGGGGTGGGGGCAGGATTCAGGGAGCTGGGAAAGGCAGAAAATATTTATTGCCATTATTAGTTGCTTCTCTTTGGCTTTGCCTACATATGTTGTCTCAGAGCAGAGCCAGAACCCTAGCATTCTTTTGATTTTCCTCCTTCTCCTTGATTCTGTCTCATTTACTGACATATAAAAGTGTATAATACCTTCAATAAATAGACTTGTGAGAATATGGAAAGTTAAAAGCTCCAGTAAATTGAAAAGCTAGGTGGTGATTTGATTATTTTTTTTTTAAGATTTTATTTATTTATTTGACAGAGATCACGAGTAGGCAGAGAGGCAGACAGAGAGAGAGAGGGGGGAAATAGGCTCCCAGCTGAGCAGAGAACCCGATGCAGGGCTCCATCCTAGGACCCTGAGATCATGACCTGAGCCGAAGGCAGAGGCCTAACCCACCCAGGTGCCCCATTGAGTCTAGTCTTTTAAGTATAACAAGTGTTTTTCTTGCAATTCATCATAAACCAGAACTACCTGGTAGCATTTCTTACTGTGTTTTTGTTACTTAATTTTTTATGTGTTATTTGTCTGAACTTCCCAACCTCACTGTGATCATGATCTTGTTGAAAAGTATAGGTAATGTTGAATGAGATGCATTTCATGAATTGAACCCCTTCGCAAATGGCAGTCGTTGTTCTATTTCTTTGTATTTCTGTCAACTTCAAGCATCCTTCATGATGGGTTTTTTCATGTGGTTGTCCCACAGACATCTCAAACTCTCTGTGTCCAAAATGGCTGCCATCATTTCCATTCCTACCTCCAGACCTGCTTCTCCTCCTGCGTCCCCATCTCTGTGAATGCCTTCCTCACCCATCCAGTCAGCTTCATACAGTCTTCTCTCTCCCTCGTGCTGCCCAGGCAGCCAATCTTTTAGCAGGTCCTGTTGATTCCATCTCCTCCATCTCCTCTGTCATCTGCTCCAGCCTCATTTCTAAGGCCTGAGCTCAGGGCCTTATTTCTGCTCTGATTCCTCCTAACAGCTTAACGCTTTTTTCCCCATCAGTCTTTTTTTCACACTCCTACAAAAAAACCCCCACCAAACTTCAGAAGTACAGAACTGATCATGTCTGGTGGTGTAAGAGAAGATAGGTGTGGGGCAGTATTAAGGGGGCTAATAAAGATAGAAAATATTTATTGCTATCATGAGTTGCTTCCCTTTGCCTTTGCCTGCATATATATATTGTCTAAGACCAGACTTGGACTCCCTGCATTCATTTATTCTCTTCCTTCTCCTTTTCTTGGGTACATTTTGTATTTTGATTTGTAAAGATGTATGCTGCTTGAAACCCCTCAGTGGTTCCCACTGCCCATACAATAAAGACCAAGCCTGCAAAAAAAGTTTAATTCCTGCCTGCTTCTATAACCTCATTTTCCTTGAATTTTTCACTTTGTCAGGAAGAAGCTGTGTTCAGTTGCCTTAGCCTACCAGGCTGGAGAGTGTCTGCGTGTGACCACGTTGCTCCCCTTGCCTACAATTCAGTCTTTCACCTGTGAACCTCACCTGCCAGCAAATTCCAGTTTACCCTTAAACACAATTCAGACATTGTTACTTTTGGGAAGCATTTCCTTACCCTTTCTTCCCACCTGGTTAGTCTCCTTTCTCCCTGCTGTAGTCCTCTGATATGCATATTAGAATGGATTGTGGTTTGGTTGGTCTTATGATTATCTCCTCTACACACATTAAGCTTTGTTCCTGAGCCTTAGCACAGTGCATAGCACATATAGATGCTGGAGAAGTGTTCAGTGAATGAAGACTCTGCACAGATTTGTTACAAATGTTCACTGCATGAAATCAGTCTAAATAATAAATAAGAGAATATAGCACTGGATACGAATAGAAAATATTCCAGGGATTCCTGTTACTGGGATAATAACATTAGATTGTTAGAATGGCATGCCATTTTTGCTCTTGAAGAATTTCAAGAAGGAAATAGAGCACTTTCATGTGTGGTGTAATTCTTCATTTGGTAAAGATGGGAAACTGAACCAGTTGTTCTTCTGAGGATCCTTTTAGATTCCTGGCTCTCTACCTGAATGTGTGGCCAGCTTAACATATACGGTTCAGTATGAGATGCTTCTGTGCTAAGTGCTTTGTGTACACTAAATATATAATCTATTCTTTTCAAGAGTTGAAGGGCAGTGTGTTACAGCAGATGGAGAATTCCACTGTGCAGAATATAATACAATTCCCTTATATGATCTTCTAAGTCCCATCTCATGAAATTTTAGGACTATATATGCCCCTAAGTCTATTTCTCAAACTCCCTTTCTGTTTTAGAATGTTATAATTCCACTTCACCTTACTCCCAGAACTCCTCATTACCGTCTAGCATATTCTAGTTTATTGTCTGAGTCTTCCTCTCTACTAGAACATAGCCTCCTTGAGAGTAGAGATTTTTATTTATTAACTCTTGTATTCCCAGCATCCAGAAGAGTGTCTGGCATATAGTAGATACTCAAGAAATATTTGTTGAGTGAATGAACTGGAAATGATCAGTTCAGCTTACTCTTCTTATTCCTTGTAGGGGAGTGAAATGAGGCATGGAAAGGGTTAGTAACTGGCTCAAGGTTATTTAACTAGTTAGTGCCAACGCCAGATCTCACCAGGTGAGTGGTGTTTTTTTTTTTTTTTTCATGAAGTCATGCTTAGTCATAAGTTCCTTTTATGTGATTTGATGCTGATGTGCGTTATGAACTTAACTGTATATCCCTATGAGTAGAGTTCAAGGGAGTAAATTAATATGGATGGAGTCCTTACTACATGCCAGGTGCTTTATCTCATTTAATCATCACAAGTAACATCCTAGGACAATACAAAGACATTGGTAGATTTTACAGACGAGGAAACTAGGGTTTAAGGAAGGTAAATAACTTGCCCAAGGGTCACACCCCTGGTAAGTGACTGATAAACTCCACTTGGCAATAGGCCCTTTTACCTTAAGGTGTTATAAAATTTTTTGGATTTGTGGTCTGAGTTGCTTTAAAATTTGCAAGTCGGACTACTCTTGAAATAGGTCTGATTTGAATGGCTCAAGTAGAATTGCAGATATTGTTTATATTAAGACAACCCCATGTAACAGTGGGGTTGGGTTGTGGTAATAGGGAGGATTTTGTAGAGCTCTTGAGTCAAAAACAAAAACAACCAACAATCCCATGCTGTGGGGTATACCCCTACTCATTTAATTTAAGTTCAGACTTCCTTTTTAACCCAGGCATCCAGGACCACTGTAGGAAGATGATTATGTCATACTCTTGTGCAGTGCAGCCGCTTCTGAGTGTGTTTGGTAGGGCTCTTAAGCGCCCAGAGCACAAAGACAATGTCTAGAATGTAGGACAGGTAGAGCAGGAGAGGAGTGAACCCAGTTGAAACTAGCTGTTCTTGTGGTAAGTAGGCAGACGGTAATTACCTGTGTTGCTCAGAGACCTGAGCTGAGAGTGGGGGTGGGAAAAGGTCACACCCATTCTTTGAAGAAATGATGGGAGTAAATAACTCTTAGTTTCCAATTTACTCCAGAAGTATTCGCTCACCATTCAGAGTCACATCGGTGATGTGGACTTTTGAGTTGGCACTTTGTCACCCCAATCATCCAAGCATAAGGTCAACATTTTTTTTTTCATTAAAGAGGTCCCCTTGGATTCTACCATTCATTTTCATCTCCCTGTTAGCTTCCTCTGAGGTAGCTTTGTGTAGCCTGCCTTAGAAAGAAGAGTAGGGACAGAGCCCAGAGGAGAGAGAAAGGGATTATGAAGGTGGCAGAGAAACAAAGGCTTAATTAGGAGGTTCCTCTGTCATTTGGGACTTGGGTTATTTTGTGAGCTGATTGCTAAGATTGTGGAGACCCGGAAGGGGGAGAGGTTGTAACAGGGTGCCGAAGAGTGTGGCACTTGGTGGTGGTGGTGGTGGTGTGAGGACTGTCAGCATCTGCAGCCCCTGAGGCCTTGTTAGACATGCAGAATGTTGGGCTCCACCCCAGACTGGCTGAGTGTTTTCATTTTAGGAAGATTTCCAGGTGATTCTGTGCACATGGAAGTTTAAGAAGCATGGAGTTGGTGATTAAGTGGTTCATTGCAAGGGTCTTTGGAGTCTGATAGCCCTGGGATTGGAAGCTGGTTTGACCGTTTAGTAGCTGTGTGATCTTGCATAAATTTAACTTCTCTGTGCCTCAGTTTCTCATATATAGAATAGGGGAACTCCTATCTCTGTAGGGCAGTTGGGGAGAATAAATGAAATATTGGTGCATTTTGTAATTGATGGTGCCTTAGATTTAATGAAATTTAGTAATGTCGTTAACATACCAGATGCTGAGCCTGGCACAAAGTAAGTAATAAATGTTATTACTAATAATTAAGTTAGACAAATTTACAGGAATAAAGAGCCTCTCTTTTCTCTCAGTGTCTTTGTCTACAATTTTATAAAAGTGTAGTCAGTGTGTGTATATTCTTTGGTGTTTACTTAGCATTATTTAATAATAATAATAGTAGTAGCAGCAGCAGTTAACAAATATAGCACTTATTAATGTGCCAGGCACCATTTTAGTACTTTATATATAAATTCTTTCAGTCCTTAGAACAACCATGTGAGATATGTATTATTATCTCTATTTTCAGATCAGGAAACAGAACAGAGAGGTTGACTTGCCCAAGATCACACAGCCAGTAAGTTGTAGAGCCAAGATTTGAATTGAGGCAGTCTGATTCTAGCATCCATGCTGTCTGTTTTCATGCATTGCTATTGTCCTCAAGTTTATGTGGTGTAGTGGAAATCAAAAGTCTTGGGTTGTTTACCTGACTCTGCCACTAGCTTACTTGTGACCTTGGTCAAGTCACTTCACTTTTCACCGATTTCTGTAACAAAAAATGGGAGATTTAGAGTTTATAAGGTCTCTTCATTGATTCATTTGGCACATAGCTATTAAAATAGAAAGTTTGGTAGAAAATCATATCTAGGGAATTGGTTCAAAAGTTCTTGTTCAAGCAGGTTGGTGTATTTAAGAACGGGGGGTTTGAATCTTGGTTTAGCCACCCCCTAGCTGTATGGTGTTGGGCACCTTAACCTTTCAGACATTGATTTATTTCTTCATTAGTGATGGGGAGAATAGTGCATACCTTGCAGGGATGTGTGAAGTTTGAATAAGAATCATGTGGATCAGTCCCTCACATATGTGAGGCACGCAGTGGATAATCAGTGTACACGAGTTCTCTTTTCTTCTGTCCATCCAGGGATGATTAGGGAAGCAGATATACCAGGTTCAGACAGAGTAAGAATCTATCTTGGGGGACGCCTGGGTGGCTCAGTTGGTTGGACAACTGCCTTTGGCTCGGGTCATGATCCCGGAGACCCGGATCGAGTCCCGCATCGGGCTCCTAGCTCCACGGGGAGTCTGCTTCTCCCTCTGACCTTCTCCTCGCTCATGCTCTCTCACTGCCTCTCTCTCAAATAAATAAATAAATAAAATCTTAAAAAAAAAAAAAGAATCTATCTTGGTCCTAATGTGTTTTTTTCATAATGATATTCTTACTGTTGAGAGACTAGAAATAGTAGAGAAAGAAGTGTACATATAGCCAGGTCCTGTCTTTTAAAATAACCCATGATTTGATTTAAAAAAAAAAGATTTGTTTATTTATGTATTTATTTGAGAAAGAGCAAAGAGTGAGAGAGCGAGTGAGCACACTCAAGGGCAGGGGCAGAAGGAGAGGGAGTAGGAAAGGAGCAGACCCCTGGCTGAGTGTGGAGTCTGACATGGGGTTGGTCTCAAAACCCTGAGATCATGACCTGAGCTGAAATCAAGAGTTGGCTGCTTAACTAACTGGGCCACCCAGGTGCCCCACCCACATTTTGGTTTTGAATTAAAATACCCTTTCAGAATATATAGTTTATAATAGGATAAATATCAATTAAAAACCATGGTGTATTATTTTCCTGGGGCTGCATGACAAAGTACCACAAACTGGTAGGGCTTAAACAACAGAAATGTATTCTCTTAAAGTCCTGGAGGCCAGCAGTCTGAAATCAAGGCGTTAGCAGGGTGAATTCCTTCTGAGGACTGTAGGGGAGAATCTGTTCAGGCCTCCTAGCTTCTAGTCACTAGAAGTTCCTTTGCTTGTAGACAGCATTCTCTATCTCTGCTTTCACATCATTTGTATGTGTCTCTGTGTCCAGATTTTCCCCTTTTATGAGAACACCTGTCTGATACTGGGTTGGAGTCCATCCTAATGAACTTTGAGCTTCATCATATGTAAAGGCTGTATTTCCAGATAAAGTCACATTCACAGGTACTGGGGGTTGGGACTTCAACATCTTTTGGGGGACACAATGCAACCTATAATAGAAGGTTTAGCTGTTTTCTAACCTAGAGAGAGGACCATATATGAAATTAGCTTTTGCTAGTCTCTTAAGACTTATTGCTAAGATTCTCTGAGTAGGGACACATGAAGAACTCAGGTTTAACTCTGCTCTTGCTAATTCTGCTCCCTGGTTTTGGCTGCATTTAAGAAATAGCTGAGATGAACCTGGTTTTTTAGCTTCCATGGGTGATGTTTCACTTTTATCGGCTGAATGGATTAATAATAGTAATAGAAGTAATAATAATAGGGGTGCCTGGATGGCTAGTTGGTTAAGCAGCTGCCTTTGGCTCAGGTCATGGACACTTTTATGGGCTGAATGGATTAATAATAGTAATAGAAGTAATAAGGGTGGCCTAGATGGCTCAGTTGGTTAAGCAACAGCCTTTGGCTTGGGTCATGGACATCTCCGAATCCTGGGATCAAGCCCCACGTCTGGCTCCCTGCTCACTGAAGAGTCTGCTTCTCCTTCTCCCTCTGTCCCTCATCCCCCAACTCGTTCTCTCACTCAAATAAATAAAATCTTAAAAAAAAAAAAGAAAAAAAATAATAGTAATAGTTCCCATTAGTTGAGTTTTTACTGTGTGCCAGGGACTGTGTTAAGCACTTTATGTACATTAGCCCATTTAATTTGCAAAATGGCCTCATGAAGTAGACATTATCATTTTTTTACGTAAGGGAAAAGTGGGGTTCAGCCAGTGAAATAACTTGCCCAAGGTCACATCTAGTAAATGGTAGGGCAGGCATTTAAATCTAGCTCTGTGGGACTACAGAGCTCCAGCTCTTAGCCATCATCTTATACTATGCTTTCACTTCCTTGAATAGAACTGTCTGGCCTGAGTCTCCTTCTTTTCTCCAAAAACTCCTGGTTCTGGAAGCATGCCGACCGAAGGGGTCAGGAAAGTGACCTTTACTTGCATTCTTGTGAGCTCTTATTGTTTGCGAGTGGGAAAGGGACTGTGACTTCAGCTTGCACTTTTTACCTAGTAGTTTAAGACTTGTCAAGGGGCCCTGGTCAGGTATGGGACATTGTGAGTTCCTTTATGACACAAATAGTGTCCTAGAACTAAAGAGGGAAAAAACACAGTTCACCTATGTTTATCTAATCTCTTTATTATTACTACAGAATTAGACATGCTCATTGTAATAAATTTAAGCAGTATAAAGGAAAAGGTAAAATCTCTTTTCTAGTCTTTTTCTCTACTTTGTCCCACTGGTCAGGGTAACCAGCGTTCAAGGTTTATTCTGTATTCTTCCAGCTTTTCCCTTGTCAGGCTTATTTCAGAACTGCCCCCTTCCTTCCTTTAGTCTTTCAAATTGGTCACATCTCCTCTTGTCTCATAGCCTTACCTCTTATTTATTTTTATTGCCGTACATCCGGCTTACTGTTGGGCCTCCATTTGGTACTTATGATTTATGCCATTGCGAGAGCCACCCCCTCTCCTGAAGAGTCTTTCCCCGTCTCTCCCAGTGAAATCTACTTATTTGTGGAGCTGAGCGCCAGTCCAGCCTGTCCCATTAATCCTTTGTAAACCATACTAACCTGAGATGGCTCATTCTGCTTCTGAACTCATAGCATTAGCTTATACCGCTCATTTCCTTGTTGACAGTGTAATGCTGTATATTGTCATGGTATTTTATTATTTGCATTTTTTAAAAGATTTTATTTATTTATCAGATAGAGATCACAAGTAGGCAGAGAGGCAGGCAGAGAGAGGAAGGGAAGCAGGCTCCCCGCTGAGCAGAGAGCCCGATGTGGGGCTAGCTCCCAGGACCCCGAGATCATGACCGGAGCCAAAGGCAGAGGCTTTAACCCGCTGAGCCACCCAGGTGCCCCTATTATTTGCATTTTAACTTCCCACATTTTTGTCCAATTAGATGTGCTCCTGGGACTCACAGATTATGATTTATTCTTCTTTCTAGTCCTCATTTTGCTACCATAGTGCCCTGCATTTAGCAGGTATTCATGAAATGTTTGATGCAATTAGATTTTCTTAATACTTAACACCCTTTTAAAGATTGGGTGCTCAGAGCCGGAAGGCTAAGGGAACACTTAACTAATGACATCATCTTGCCTGCCCGTCAGGATGGCATGTGCCACCAAGAGGAGCATGGGGCAGATGAAATAACTTGTGTGACAGGTTCTATTTCCTCCTCTAATGAATGGGATTAAGACTCCACATTGGGGAAAAGAGATAGTAAGTATAGGAGGAGGGCTGTCAGGGGGTTGGAAGGAAGGATGCTACATTGTTAGACATAGAGATCTTTATTAAAAATATAAATAAAAGGATGGTGTAATGCTGAGAGAAACTTCTTGGAACCAGTAGGCTGATTAGACAAACCAGCTTCTCTGGTGCAAACCAGTTATTAATTGCTATTTATTTTCTTTGCAATAAAACTGTACCACCCAGCTACTTGCTTTCTCATTAGGGTGAGTCTGGAGAAAGGGCTTAGTTTAGGATTAGGAAATCCAAGACAGATGCAGGATAGTCAGATCAGAGCAGGTTAAGGGATGGGAATGTTCCTTTCTCTTGTTTGTCTTATCAGCCCTGCACTTTACTGGTTGCCAAGATCCCCTTGCATTTGCTAGTAGGAGTTGCTACTGGAGTGGTATAAAACCTCTTATTTCCACCCTTACTACTTTCTTAAGCCCCATCTTGTTTTTCTCCTTCACCTGATTCCCTCCTACCACACACGCTAGATTAGTCCTCTTTCCCATCTCTGAGGACAGTCGCAGTGGACCACCCTGCCATGAGCTGTCCAGACCTCAAATGTAATTTGTCTATCTTCTATTCCTCTGCCTTTTTCAAATAGTAGGAAGGTGGAGAAAAGCAAATGGAGTGTGATTGGTTGAAGTCTTCTGTGGCTTAGAGGGCAGGATGTTTTGATTGCTGGATTTATGGGTCTTGGGGTCTCCTAAAATGAAGACCTATTTTCTTGTTGATGGAAAGGCAGCACTCCATTCTTCATTCTTTTACTCTAAATATGTGGACCCAGAAACAGATTTGTATTGGGAGATTGCTACCTGTCCCTGAATGGGAAAAGACCACTCTTTGACTTCTTCTTTTTTTTTTTTTTTTCCTGTTACAGGGTATCGCCCATATCTATGAGAATTAATGGTGTTTCAAACAGAGAATGACTGTAGCCAAAACCCTAATGAATTTATAATGATTGGGCTTTGGGTTTTAAAAACATCCTTTTTAAAGTACATTATTTTAGGTTGGATGCCTCCCTGCTTACTTTGGGATGATTTAGCTGCAGACTGATCTGGAGAGAATAACAATGCTAAATGACTTTTTGTAGATCGTTAAACATTGTTATGTTACTTGAGACTGTCTTGGTGGGGAGAGTTTTGGTCCATGGGAATGATGTGGGTTCTAGTGTCTACTTCTTTTTCTACCTTCAGATGAATCCTCCTACGTGTCCCATTCTCTGGCTCTGGGAGGGATGGACGAGGTGACGTTGTGGAGGGGGAGGGTATAGTACACTCATATTGTTCAGGTCCTTTCCTGGGTGCGGTTCTGCAGAGCTTCTTCCAAGAGCTGACTCAAGAGTTCTCTTCCATTGTGGTGGTGTTCTTGTTTTTACATGTTATACCAATTTACAGCCTTGGCATATTGGGTGGCATCATTTGGAGGTGTTAAGTTGGGAATGAGGAAAGTAGAAATGTTTTCAGAAGTTACTTGAGGGAAAGGTTCCTTTCATTGCCACACCCGAGTCTCCCTAGATGACTATGGCTGGAGAGCTAACAAATTATAAGCATATCCTCTTCCTTTTTGTTGTCACCAATTCCCCTGAATAACAGTTATTTGTCTTTCTGTCATCCATGAAGCTGAGCACCTTGAAAGCTGGGATGGAGTCTTATTCATCTTTGTGTCCCTAAAGTTTAACACAGTGACCAACTCAAAATACTTATAAATGTATGTCGAGTTGAATAGGAGAGGGAGTCATTAAATGTATTGACTGCAGGCCAGATGCATGCCTGGCGTATTGAACTGGGAGATATTAGTAGAGAGTGGAGATGGATAAAGAAAAGAATTTTTGTGGACAGAATTTTTATTGCCTAAGAATTTCTTGAGAAATACTTGTTTTGCAGTTTTCCTTTATGTGGGAAAGTTGTGAATGTTAGTTTCATATGACTGGCTAATGACCTTGGGCAAGGTTTCTAGCCATTGACCTTTATAGCAGGGACTAAAGATACCTACCTGCCTTTGTCTCCCCAGTGGAAGGATTTAGCAAAGGGAGGGGACCAGGATGAGACTGGGAGTGGGGAAAAAGCTTTGGGCCCCTCCTGGCCAGGCACTGTAGAAATATAAAGCTGTTATTATGATGATTGCTGTTGGCAAACAAGAAAGTCTCAGCCTCTTGTTTGTTGTGTATCCCACACCCAGCCAACTCAGATTGGGTGGATGCAGACTTGAATGTTGGGGTCACCTGTGGCTGTTGGCAAATGCCCCTTGGGGTTTCTTGGAGTCCTGTGCAAACCTTACTTTTTGGCTCTTTTCCTTCTTTCCAAAAGCAAAAAATGGGAAGTTTGTGGAGATGTGCTTTTGGTTAGGATTTGTTGCTTTATTTTCCACATTTAATTAGTAAATATCTAAACTGGTAAAGATCTGTAACAAGATAGGCCAGGTTTGGACATTCTTACCTAGGGAGTGACTGAAGCCTGAAGGAAACTAGACTTTGCACAACCCTCTGCCTTGAGAAAAGGGAGCAGTTGCTTTCCTGAGAGAGGCTTGGATCCCGATCAGCTGATTTCCTGTCTCTACAGGGATGAGATTCCTCCCCCTTCCTTCTGGAAGAAGTGGATATTTACTCATTTCCTGTTTGATAGCATATTTTCTGAGTACCAGGAGACACTTGCTGACTATAAATCAGTTGGGGTGTGGGGTAGGAGGGAGGCTGCTTTTGTTTCTAGCAGAGTGGCTTTTGTTTGAGGAATTAAAAGCACATACAGGAAACCAAGCTTCCTTGTCCCCCTGGTGGAGACCCAGGACCTAAAGGGTTTGTTGCCAATCCCTTTCCTACCTGACCTGTGGTGGTGGAGTCCCGTCTCCCACTGCACTCAGAAAAGCTTCTCCCTCATGGCGACCCAGCTCTGGATTCCATAGCCACATCTTCTGCACAGCCCTTTTGGTGCCTGGGTCTACTGGGGAGCCACTGTTCGACCTTGGTGGAAGTGACCCCACCCTTGGAATGGAACCTGGCAGGATGCCCCTTTGAGTCCCAACTGACAGGGACTGGCCTGGAATCTCGCTCTCCAGATTTCCTGTCATCTGTCCTTAGGAGCAGACCCTCTAGCTTCCTCTTGAGCTGGGTGGTAACGAGCAGCGTCACCTGTGGACCCGAGCCACCGCTTCTGTGTTCCTAACCGAGAGCTGCCTGCCCGTCCGGATTGGCCTGTTCCTGATCCATCTGGAGTGAGAGCAGAGGACTAGAAAGAGAGGACTGGGGAGGAAGGCTTCACGATCCACTTTGCTTGTAGCAGAGCTCTGCTTAGTGTTTGGGGAGCTGGAGTTTAATTTGCCACATACTAATTCTTAGATTTTTTTTTTCTTGGACCTTGGAGAAGTCCTTAAAAATTCCTACAAAATAGGACATTGCTTGGTAGGTTATGAGAAATGTCATTTTTTAGGTTCTTTGGTAACACAAACAGCTTTTTCTACTTTGCCAGGGTTTTACATGGCTGGATAATTGGTACGTTTAAAGTTCTTGGAGATCATTAGAGGAAGAACAGCCTTATAAATAGAATCAGAGAGCATGTGCTTAACTTTTTTTTTTTTTTTTAAAATTTTTTTTTTTTTTTTTTTTTTTTTTTTTTTTTTTTTTTTTTTTTTTTAGATTTTATTTGTTTATTTGACAGAGAGGGAGATCATAAGTAGACAGAGAGGCAGGCAGAGAGAGAGGGGGAAGCAGGCTCCCCGCTGAGCGGAGAGCCAGATGTGAGGCTCGATCTCAGAACCCTGAGATCATGACCTGAGCTGAAGGCAGAGGCTTAACCCACTGAGCCATCCAGGCACCCCTGTGCCTAACATTTAACAGTAAATTATTCCTTTTGTTGAGGATCGTGTGCTCTTTCTCCTTACTCCAGGGACTTTCTGGTTTGAGGCTATTTTACAGTATCAGATAAATTTCTCCTGTAGGGTGGAAAGCAGCATTTTGCAGTGGAAAGGATGTAGGTGTTTGACTCATGGTTCTGCTGCATACTAGCTCTGTGACCTTGGGCAGTCGCTTTAACCTGTCTGAGCTGTACATGCTTTTTCTATTTCATTAACAGATGGTGGTGGTAACTATCTTGCAGGGCTTTTGTAAAGGTCAAATGAATGAACGCATGTAAAGGTTGTTGGTTGGTACATAGGGGATATATAATTGGAATTTTTGGAAAAGAGTCGTAATAAAAATACGATTTTTAAAATTGTGGCAAAGTATACGTAACAACATTTACCTCTTCAACTATTTTTTTTAAAAACTTACTGTGTGAGAGAGAGAGAGAGAGAGCGAGAGCACATATATGTGCACATGCAGGAGGAAGGGGCAGAGGGAGGGGGAGAGAGAGGCCCAAGTGGACTCCAAGCTAAGTGCAGAACCTGAATTGAGGCTCAATTCCATGATTCCTGAGAGCATGACCTGAGCCGAAACCAAGAGTCAGTAGCCTGAGTGAGCCACCCAGATGCCCTCTCCTTAAACCATTTTAAAGTGTACAGTTCATTGGCATTAAGTACATTCACACTGTTGTACAACCATTACCACCATCCATCTCCAGAACTTTGTCTTCCAAACTTAAATTCCATACCCATTAAACAGTAACTGCTCATTCCCCCCCATCCCCACCAGCCCCTGGCAACCACCATTCTACTTTCTGTCTCTATGCATCTGACTTCTCTAGGTACTTCATGTAAGTGGAATTGCCTATCCTCTTGTGACTGACTTATTTCACTTAGTGTAATGTCTTCAAGGTTCATCTGTACTGTAGTGTCAGAATTTTATTCCTTTTTAAGACTTAATAATCCTTTGCATGTATATACCACATTTTGTTCACTCATTCATCGATGGACATTTGGGTTGCTAACAATGTGATTATTTTTAATATTAATATTGGATTAATTCCCTACAGTTTTAATATTAATATTGGATTGATTCCCTACATTTTTATTATTAATATTGGATTGATTGCCTACAGTTAAAGGTCCAAAGCTGGGGGGAAGAGGATGAAGTGAAGGAAGATAATCATTGTATTTGTGTTGACTTCATCTCTCTGGGCTTTGGTTGTGGGACCTATTTTGATAGGAGTCTGATGGATAATGGAGCCCATTTTGATAGGAGCCTGACATATGATGGACCCACTGGAGCCCATACATGGGATAGGCATGACAGAACTCTGGGGGGGGAAATTGCTTCCTGGTCTAATTTTTCCCAAGGATATAGTGTTTTGCAGTGCCTGTGGCTTACTTGCCTTGCCTGCCTCCCTCTTGCCTCTGCTTTTGTTATGAATGGGATTCTTGCTGTTGGAACATATCTAGGCTCTTAGTTTGTTGTTGTTGTCGTTTTTAAAGATTTTATTTTTAAGTAATTTCTACACCAATTTGGGGCTTGAACTTACAGCCCTGAGATCCAGAGTCATATGTTCTACCCGTCGAACCAGCCAGGTGCTCCCGGACTCTTAGTTTATGTTACACAGGTCAGGGCTGAGGAGGAATTGCTGTACCTTGGGGTGGTGAGCACAATGCATGATAAGCCGTATACCAGCCTGGCTTGCAGAATACAGGGTGCAGGGTATATGCACATGTGTATGGGTATGCATGTTTATATGCACACGTGTATACACACACACACATATTCTGTTATTGACAGTTGGCACAACATAGAAGCTACATGTTCTCCTCTGGCTTCCCTTCAACCCAGCCCACCACCAGAAGGTATACATTGGCAATGGGGCGGGGTGGGGGGATAGTCCCAGGATGATGGGAAATATTTTCTAGGGGATTGAAGCATAAAGAACCTTAGCAGGAGGGTCTTGATAGTTCAGACAGGCTCTTGCAGTTTCTAACAAAATTCTGAAGAGAGTGTGACTTCTTCGCCCCACACCAGGCCTGGGTTAGACCTCTGGAAGTCCAAGAGCCCAGGCTTCTGTATCCTGTGCTTATGCTGGACACAGGGGATGGAGGCTGAGATTGAGAAGGAGAGGCAGCCCCTCCAAAAACTCCTGGATACTTTTAATATGTCCTCTCCTGTTTGCTTATAGGGCTAATGGGTGGTTTGTACTGATTTGTCTCCAGTCCACCCTCTCTATGCATAAGAGGACTGCACTGTCTTTGAGGGTTTTGCCCCACTCTATCATGGATACAGGGACACATCCCTTCAGTGTGTTCCTCCACCCGAATTGGCCTGTCTTCATATTTCCTGCTTTATACCTTCAATGCCTAGATACCAGCTACCTTTCAAAAGCTATTCAGGATGATTTGTGTTGTCAACATAATGAATACATTAATTCTATAATAAATTAATAAGGATTATATTTAGTATTATTCAGTTACGGTTGTATAAATATATATGACTAAAGAATTATGTTTGTGCTTTGTGAGGGCCACTACAGGAGAGAATCTAAAAATGAATGTAAAAAGAAATAATCTCTTTTAGAGAAACATAGGTTAAATACAAAGGACAGTAGGGGGCACTTGTATGACGGTGGAGTAAAGACATGCACAAGAGTGTTCAGTTTGATTTTTGAGCTTTAACATATTTCTTGGAAAGTTAATATTTTTTCCTTATGCAGTTTTCTTTATGCAAAACTAACAGTTGGATTTTAAACAAAAATATTTGCCACAGTCAACAAGTTATATTTATTTACTCTGTCGACTAAAAATGGACTTCGCTCAAATTCGTTTATTTTCTTACTTTCAGATACTCTTTGGCAAACAAAAATTACTAGATTGAACATTTCATTTAACACTATCAACATAAAAGGTTTAAAAATTTCTCTGAAACAATCTACTAGAAGCCTCAGTTTCATTGTATCGGCAAATTCTTACTACTCTAGATTATGAGCGAGCAGTCACTTGAGGATTTTGTTGAAATAATTTCTTGTACAAAAACAATGAAACCAAAACCAAAACAAAACAAAACAAAACGAACTACTTCATATTGTGTGTAAATAGAGGTACGTACAAACCCTTGAAAAATGGCTAAGAGGTTTGAACTTTTTCCACTTCATTTTATAGCTGGTGTTAGATGAACATAGCTTTCTCTTATTTGAATAATGTCGTCAAAAGGTCCTAAAGGCCAAACAATTAGTTGTGAGTGATCCCTCTCCTGAATTCCTTATGAGCAGCTTTGATGAGGAATAACAGTATCACTTTCAAATTGGCCCATGCACAAACTACGTAATTATAGGTATTCCATTTTCCATACATATGATATAGTTGGCTCTTAATCAACCATGAAAATGGAGCAGAGGGCGTGCTGAATACTTCAGAATCACAGATAAATCCTGAAACTAATTTTAACCAACTGTTCTATCATTAGTCCGACTTGAATTACCAGAGATGTTTGTAAGGGGCAACAAATGAGCCTATTTTCCCCCTTTGTTCATTCTTTACCTACCTTTTAAATGTTCTCACCCATTATTCTTTACATTCCAGCAAAATGAACTTGTGCCCTTCCTATGTGCTCCCTGTGTTTTCCTGCTTCTGTGCCTTTGCTCAGGCTGTTTCCTCTGCCTGAATTTTCCTTTCATTTCTGCATCTTATTTGTCCTCCCACATCCATATCGAATGTCCCTGTTTTGGATACAAAGTTTTCCTAATTCCTTAAGATAGAAGTCCTATCATCTTCCTTTTTTTTTTTTTTTTAAAGATTTTATTTATTTTTATTAGAGAGAGGGAGAATGAGAGCGAGAGAGCATGAGAGGGTGAAAGTCAGAGGAAGAAGCAGGCTTCCCACTGAGCAGGGAACCTGATGCAGACTTAATAGTAATAACAAGTGACAACTAATATTCACATAGCCTTTTACAAAATGCTATTCATGTAGATTAGCTCTTTTGAGTTTAGTGTACAGTTTATGCCTTCTGCTTTACAGCTGAGGAAACTAAGGCTCAGGGAGGTTAAATGACTTGCCTGAGGTCACATGCAGCTGGAACTGAACACAAATCTTATGACCTGAAACCCCATGTTCTTTCTACCAAACAATGCTATCAATGATTATTATCTCTTGCTACTGTGTGTTACAGTTACTTGTGAAAACATCTTATCTGGTACATTACTTTGTGCCGTCCTTGTTCTCTGTGACCCTTATATCCCAAAGCACAGAGTATTGCATATAATAAGCCATCACTAAACGTTTGAAAGGCTGATGATAAGTCAGGGAGCTGTTGGTGAATTTACCTAGCATTTACCTAGCACAGTGCTTGGCACATAGATGCCTAATATATATTTGTTGGATTTAATTGTAACATGGATCAAAGGCTGTAGTTAACCAGCACTTATATGGCATTTACTAAGTGCCAGATACTTTTATAAATGCTTTGCGTGATATTAAGCCATTTAATCCTCTCAACAACTAAATGAGGTAGGTACTGTTTGTATTTACATTTTATACTTGATGAAACTGAGGGACAGGAAGGCTAAGTGACATGCCCAAGGCCACACAGGTGGGAAGCAACAGGGCTGGGTTTCACACTGGCGGCAGTTGGCCTTAGAATCCGCGTGCACTCCTAATCATTATGCCAGAATCAGTTGTTTAGAATATTTGTACATTGTGATGTTCCTCCTGGACTCCTTTCTGTCTTGGGTGTGGCACACATAGAGAAAAGCAGAAGAAGGAGAGTTTGTGAGTGTACTGTAGAGCAGTGGTTCACGTCAGAATCACCTGGAGGGCTTGTTCAGACACAGACTGCTGGGCCCCACCCACAGTTTCTGATTTCAGTAAGTCTGGGGTGGGGCTTGAGAATGTCTAATTTACTATTATTATTATTATTAGATTTTATTTATTTATTTGAGAGAGAGAAAGCATGAGAAGAGGGGAGGGTGAGAGGAAGAAGCAGACTCCCTGCTAAGCAGGGAGCCTGATGTAGGGACTCAGTCCTGGGACTCTGGGATCATGAGTGAGCCAAAGGCAGATGCTTAAGGGACTGAGCCACCCAGGCATCCGAGAATTCTAATTTTTTTAAAAAAATATTTTATTTATTTATTTGACAGAGAGAGAGAGATCACAAGTAGGCAGAGAGGCAGGCAGAGAGAGAGAGAGAAGGGGAAGCAGGCTCCCTGTTGATCAGAGAGCCCGACTCGGGGGCTTGATCCCAGGATCCTGGGATCATGACTTGAGCCCAAGGCAGAGGCTTAACCTACTGAGCCACCCAGGCGCCCCGATAATTTCTAATTTCTAACACATTCCCAGGAGATGCTGCTGCTGCTGCTGGTCTGGGACCACTGGTGTAGAGTATAAGGGTTAAGAGTATGGACTCTGGAGCTAAGCTACCAGGGTTTGAATCTCAGATCTGCCATTTACTGTGAGCCTGGGCAAGTTCTTAATTAAGCCTTTCTGTGCTTCAGTCCTCATCTGTAAAGTGACCATGTTGATAGTATCTACATCATACGGACTGAATGAAATAATACATGTAAAGTGTTTAGAATGGTTATTCGCTCACAGTAAACATGCGGTGTTAAATATAGTAATGGTGGTAAGACATGGTTCCTTCCTTTGTAGATTTTACAGTCTAGTTACAAAGACTAGACTTAAATTGACTAAATAATAATAAAAAAAATAGTGTGAGATTAGATTATTGGTTCTGACCCTAAAGTCCCTTAGAGGTGAAGTTTGTGTATGCTGTGGGGCAGGAGAGGCAGTTGGGAGGTCAGGAGGAGAGGTTCATGGGGCTAGTGTATGATAGAAAGTTCTATAATAAGAATTTTGAAAGATTGAGGTTGTCAGTGGCTTTGGTTTTATAAGCAGAGAATTGAAGGGATTGAGAGAGAGAGAGAGAGAAAGGAAGCAGGAAAGAGGAAAAAGAGAGAGAGACAGAGCCAAGAAGGGGATGGGGGAAGAGAGATGCCCGTGCTGTGTTTGCCAGAGAGCTAGCCAACTCCTTTTCTCATTCCTCTTTCATAGAGCTGGCAGCTGGTCTGATGGTGAAGTTCCTGGGAGTTTGCTCTTTGTGGGGAACAATGGCTAAGGAAGTGGTTTGCCACTGGCTTCTGTGGCTGGGCTCTGCAGCCTTGATCCTCCACAGCTGATTCACATACTTTTGATTCTTGCTGAGAAAGGCAGTTGTTAGGTTTGGGAGTTTTCAGATTCCAGAGCCAGCTGGACAGCTGACCCTCTGGTAGCTATTTCCCAAACTGCCAGCCCTCTGTCGCCTCATTTCCCCGGGCCCCTTCTTTTTGACTTTGAAGCAATATCCTATATTTAGTAAACTAGCCAGCTAGAGGTTGGAGAAGGTTTGAGGGGGATATCTCTCCTACCTTAGAATTCTGGGTGGATGGAGTATTTGGACCCAGGAACATGATGTGTCCTGTTAAAAAACTTTAACCCCTCTTCATCATCAGCCATGTTCAAAGGCCAGCTTATAGTGCTAAGAATGTACCTCTAGCTCATGGGCAAGGAGCAGTGTTTATTTTTGGGTGTCTTGAAGAAAATATTTGGGAAAGGAGTGGGGAGAAGTTCAGACAGCTCCATTTATGGTTGAGCAATGCTTGGTATTCTGCAGAAGGGACCATATGGACGGTGGGGAAGGGTTTAGCATTCTGATTGTTCACCTCTTGCTCCCTCCATTCAGGGATGATTAGGGACACCTCATTAGCAATCAGAGCGGGGTAAGTATTTCTTGGACTCACACGAACCTCAGCCCCATATCCTGGGCATCTTCTGCTCTCCCAGCCTGCTGAATCACCACCTAGGAATGTCAGGAGCCAGGTTGCTGCCTGGAGCACCTGGAGCGCTCTGGGCATGATGCACTGTTGACTGTCTTGGTCTCCTAGACACGACTTGGGCCTCTCCAGGCCTGTTGGAGTGATAGGCTGGGTCTTAGCCCCCCGCCCTCCAGCTTGTTCCACAAGGCGCTGACCTACTTTCCAGAGACAATTAAGTGTTTGTGAGCAAAAGAAGGCGGTGACCCAAGTGAAGGTGAACCAGAGCTGCATTAAACAAACATTTGCAGTTACTCTTTTTTTTTTTTTTGGTCTCACACAGCAGGGTCCATTTCAGTGCAAATGGAACAGCCAACCAGACTGATCTGGGGGCCAAATTCCAGATCCTTATCCAGATAGCCACCCTGGAAATCTCAATCTGTCCATCGGTGTACTTTAACATAAGAAATCACCTTTTGCGATCATTGACCCCTTTGTCTTTGGGTGAAAGGAGAAGGTTTGGAAGGAAGTTGGGGCTCAGTGAATCAGCATTGTAAGCCAGCAGCCCTTTTTGGTGGCAGTGTCCTGGCTCACCCTCTGAGAGGATTCGAGTCTCCTTGTATTGGCTGGGCCAGGAGGTGGCATGGGAGCCTCGACTTTAGGGAACTAGTGAGTAGCTTGTTTAGGTTTTCCTGTCCTGTGAGATAAGGGTTAGATTCAGGCTTCACCGTGAAAGGGTATGAACTCACTTTCCCACCTCAGTCCTAGATGTCACCTAGCAAACCCCACTCCTGCCTCCCTATTGGATACAATTATGCTTGATTTATTATCCGTACTGTTGTCCTTTAGCACTGGGGGAAGGATCCAGGTCCCTGAGAAGGGCTGTGACTCCTGTCCTACATCAGCTGGCTCCAGGACCCTGAGGGAATTGCTAAACCAGCAATTAGGCAGTTTCTTAAACTTTATTTTTAGCAACTCTGCACACATGACAATTCCTATAATCTCCCACTCAATAAAAATAAGTTACTGATAATGCACCCAGAGATCCAGATCAAATCTTAAAGTTCAGGAAAGAGGTTTAGGAGTACTCAGTCATTCCACTCTCTCATTGGAACTCTAACAGCTTTTGAGGTGAAAGCCCATCTGAAGATCTAGGTTACAGATCAGAGCATGGCTCAGAAGTCAGCATGGCATCAATTTGGGTCATAGGGGGAGAGTATTTGAGGTGACCTCAAATTGACCTGAAATTGCTCCCCTCCTCCTAGAAATCCCAGAGTCCGGTCACAAGCTCCTTTCTTCTGCTTCTCTTCCTTTATGCTTAAGAAGACTGGTCTCTGCCTGTTTTCCAGTCTCTCAGCCTCTGAATGGTGTCATTGCCTTCCCTACCTCTATCCTATACAACACCTGCCCTGGCATTTCCAGGTCTTTTGCTGCCACACCTTACTTTCCTTTCCCCAGAGCTGGACACATGTTCATTTTTTCCACTGAGCTACCAAGTTCTGCTGCATAGCATTGTGCTGACTGATTCCTTTACAAATTTACAAGCTCCAGCCAGAGCTTGACTCTGAACCCTGCCCTGAAGTTTCTTCTCTTCTGGTTGACTTGTGCATCTTGTCCCTACGGCAGCTCCCCCAAACTTTCCCCTCTCCTGAGACTTGCTGTGCCGCCCTACATGGTAGCTCTCAACAAGCCATGTAGTCTTGCACTTCCCATGGCCCTGCCTTTCAGTACACCTGTGATCTTCCAGTCCTCCCCACATTCCCCCTGGGTCAGAGGCCTTTGGGCATGCATATGGTTTGTGTTCTCAGTCTTTCCCCCACCTAGTGACTCTTTATAAATATGTTTAGGTTTCCTCCATCCTAGGGCAAAGATTCTTTTAAGCTGGTCTCTTCTTTTTCTTTTTGCCCCCCCCCTTTTTTTTTTAAACCACTAGTCATATTGACCCCCTGTAGCCTGGCTGTTGTGACCACCATCCCAACTGAAACCACTATCACCTGTGCTGACCTACTTGCAGAGTTCCTGGGTCTCCTTCACTTCTCATGCTCTTTGACCTTGACACAGCATTTGACCCTCTTTGGACCTCTTTTCCTTCTCACTCTGTGCACTTTTCCTGGACAAGTTTACTTACTCTGGTGATTTCATTTATCAGTATTGTCTGTGTGTTTGGTGATGACTCTCAAAAATCTCTAAGGACTTTTCTCTGGGATTCAAAATTGTATTTCCAGATTTTTCTGGGATCCAAAATATATTTCCTTTTCCACTTAAGAGTTTGCAGAAATTCTCTTTAACATCTCCCAAACCATAGCTCATCATCATTCCTCTTCTTTCCCCTGCCCAACCAAACCCACGTCTCTTCTTGTGTTCCCTGTCTCCAATTATTAGTATCCCTCTCCACCTATTTGCCCAAGCCAGAAACTTTGGGTTTCTTTGTTTTTTTGTCTTCTTCATTCTCTGTATCTGACTGGACACTAAGTTCTGTTTGTTCCAGTTCAGAAACATCTCGACATCTATCCTTTCTCATCCATCCATCCTGGTAGGACCTACTGCCCTATTTTAGATCTTCATCATCATTGGCTTACTACCGATGACTTTTGCAGAGTCCAAAGTCATTGCACACTTAAAAAAATTTTTTAGATACTTTTTGTGAAAGTACTCTCCATGGAAGTTGTACTATGTCATTGAGTTTTACATGTTATCTCTTGTTGAAAACTCCAGTGCTCACTGTGTTCTATTCATTCACAGGGTGAAGTTCAGACTTCTTAGAATGGGTGTGATTCTCAGTTTCATCCCTTGTTTATGTACTTCCCTATGCTTTGGATGTTCTTTCTACTCCATCTGCTCACAAACTCCTGTTCATACTGTAAAGAAGTCTTCCATGCTAGCTCAAAACTAACTAGCTTTTTATGGTGTTCTAGCTTCTTTCCCCCTACCCCAACTGGAAAAAATAGAACTTATCTCCTCATCTCAGTTCTCATGGTACTTTATAGATCCCTTTGTAATAGTACTTATTTTATTTTACAGTTATCTGTTTAATCGTCTGACTCCTTTACACCATGAGTTTAATGAGGGCAGACCATACCTTCTTCATCTTTGTTTCTTTGGTGCCATACATTTGGTTGAGTTGGTGGGTTGTATATATAGATTCTGCTATCTCCACATTTGGGAAGTCCAAGAGAGCTATGCTACTGTTGGCTATTAGTTGTGGTAGAATCTCCCCTCTCTTTATTTCACTAAGTAGCTGGGTGTACTGTATGAAAATTACAAAATAATGAAAACAGTAAAATTAAAATCACCTAGGGGTGCCTGTCTGGCTCAGTTGGTAGAGCATGTGACTCTTGGTCTTGAGGTTTTTAGTGTGAGTCCTATGTTGTGTGTAGAAATTACTTAAAAATAAAATTAAAAAAAATTAAAGTCACCTAAAATCCCATCACTTGGATAACCACTATAAACATTTTGCTGTATTTTCTTTCAGATATTTCTTCTGTGAATACATACACGTAAATACATATTTTGCAAAAATATACTGTTTGTAACTTGTTTTCTTTATGGTGGAAGTCAGTGTTAAGAAATAATGTACCTGGGACGCCTGGGTGGCTCAGTTGGTTGGGTGGCTGCCTTCTGCTCGGGTCATGATCCCGGCATCCTGGGATCGAGTCCCACGTTGGGCTCCTTGCTCAGCGGGGAGCCTGTTTCTCCCTCTGCCTCTGCCTGCCACTCTGTCTGCCTGTGCTCGCTCTCTCTGACAAATAAATAAATAAAATATTTATTTATTTATATACATTTATTTTATATAAATAAATAAATAAATATTTATTTATTAAAAAAAAAAAAAAGAAATAACATACCTGGGGCGCCTGGGTGGCTTGGTGGGTTGGGTCTCTGCCTTTGGCTCAGGTCATGATCCCGGGGTCCTGGGATCGAGCCCCGTGACGGGCTCTCTGCTGGGCGGGGAGCCTGCCTCCCTTCCTTTCTCTCTGCCTGCCTCTCTGCCTACCTGTGATCTCTATCAAATAAATAAATAAAATCTTTAAAAAAAAAAAAAAAGAAATAACGTACCCATATAATAATTTATGAATATTCTTGTACCTATACCTGTATTTTTTCTTAGTACACGTGACCACATTTCTTTTGTATAAATTCCTAAAAATGAAATTACAGGGTCAAAATTAATTGCATACTTGGGACGCCTGGGTGGCTCAGTTGGTTAAGTGGCTGCCTTCGGCTCAGGTCATGATCCCAGCATCCTGGGATCGAGTCCCACATCGGGCTCCTTGCTTGGCAGGGAGCCTGCTTCTCCCTCTGCCTCTGCCTGCCACTTTGTCTGCCTGTGCTCACCCTCTCTCTCTCTCCCTCTCTCTCTGACAAATAAATAAATTTAAAAAAAATTAATTACATACTTTAAAAAATTTTAGATACATTTTGTTAAATTGCCCTCCACAGACGTTGTACCATGTAGTTGAGTTTTTACAGTACCTTGAGATTTTTAAATTTTTTTTTAAAGATTTTAAAGATTTTTTAAAGATTTGAGATTTTAAATCTCAAAAAAAACCTCTGGTAGGTTTTGTGTTGCTGTTGGTGGTTTTATGTATTGGAACGATTTAATTAAGGCTGTGTTTTAGGAAGACTGTGTGCAACATGGATTGGGTGAGAAGGAGAGAAATCCATTCTTTGGAGGCCATTTTAAAGCAATTCAGGTTCGAGGTAACAAGGATTAGAGGGGAGAGGCTTGACTGTTGAATCAAGGAGAAGACAATGAGAGGCAGTGGGAAGAACTGATAAGACTCATAGTGGGCTAGGTAAAGGGTGCCATTACTGCAAGTGGGAAATTAAAAGGAGGTATCAATTTGGGGAAGGAAGCTGTGGATTCACTTTTAATAACCTGAGTTCTAGCTGTTGTGGCATGCTCAGGTGGAAATGGCCTGCAGGCAGTTGGCATGGCACAACAGCAATCAGAAGAGAGGCAAGCCTCAGTCATCTCATCTTGATACTTAAAACCCTCCACAATAACCTTTCCAGCACCCTCTCCAGCTGCCACCTCAATTCTAAGCCAGACAAGGCTGTCTTCCTGAAGGGCCTTCACTCACTGTGTCTGCCGTGTGGAATCTTACCCATTGTTCACCACCCTCCTGATTCCTCCAGGAAACTTTTGATCACCCCCATTGGAAGTCAGTTCCTAATTCCTTAAAAGCTAAGGGTCATTTTTTTCCCTGTATCTTTTATATTGTACTTTAATATCGCATCTGTATGTGTGTAAGATTGGAAGCTCCTCAAGGTTGAGGACTGTATCATAAACTCCATTTTATCTCCCACATTATTGCCAGCACATAAGTATCCAAAAATAGTTGGTAATTTATGGAGTAAATGGAACCAGCTTAATGTATTATTAATATATGGGATTATTACTCTGTACCTAACACTTAATGAAGTGCTAACACTGTTTTTTGTGCATTTTCCTGCTAATTTTTCTTAAATACACAAATATATTATGGGAGGTGAAGTGGAAAAAAGAGATCTGAAGTGTTTCCCCTGTCACAGCCATGTTCCTTGTTTCCTTCAAGGTTCTTCTTTTTTTTTTTTTTTTTAAAGATTTTATTTATTTCTTTGACAGATAGAGATCATAAGTAGGCAGAGGCAGGCAGAGAGAGAGAGAGAGAGGAGGAAGCAGGCTCCCTGCTAAGCAGAGAGCCCAATGTGGGGCTCGATCCCAGGACCCTGGGGTCATGACCTGAGCCAAAGGCAGAGGCTTTAACCCGCTGAGCCACCCAGGCGCCCTCCTTCAAGGTTCTTAAGTGTGGTATATGTCCCTGCCCTTTAGCTTCCAAACCCCCCTGCTCTCTTGAAATTGCTGTTGCCAAGGTCATTAATCACCTTCTAATTGCCAGATCCAATGGGGATTTTTCAGCTCTGATCTTACGTGACCTTCCTGTGTACTTGGCTTTATGAAACGTTCCATCCTCCTTGAAAGTTTCTCCTTCCCTTACTTATTGTGACCATATCCTCTCCTGATTTTCTTCCTTCATTTACAGGTTTATCTTCCTTTAAATAAAGGAGCTTTGGCTGTCCAATTTTCCCAACACCATTTATTGAAGAGGCTGTTATGCATTTTTTAATGTCATTAACAATTTAAGATTTTTTTCAAGGTATGCCTTTTCTTCTATGCTAGGAATGTCTGATCATTTAATTTACCCTGTTCCCTATTTTTAGATAATATTGTAACATTATAAATAATAGGTCAATGAACATTTTTGTGTTTAAAATAAATAAATAAATAAATAAAGGAGCTTTCTAAGATTTTTGTCTTTGGCCCTCTACAGAGTTTTCTTGAGTGATCTTACTCAGACCCATGGATTCAACTGCTGGGTCAGAGCTCTCTCCTGAGCTCCACGCACTTATCTCTGGGTATTGGAGGATTTGTTTTACATATCTTGTAGGTGTCTTTTACTCAGCACGTTCTACACTGAATCCCTCATCTCCACCCCAGCAAGCCTGCTTTTCTCTCTCTTATTCCTTACTTTAAGGTACTTCCACCTAGTCGCATGAGTGAGATATTTGGGAATCATTTGAGAATCCACCCACCCCGACCCTAGCTCAAATAAAATAGTGATCAAATGCCATATAAATTATTCCACCTCAGATCCCACATTCCCTCCTTTTTGCACATTACCAGTGCTGCTTTCTTTGTTGTGATTTTATTGTTTCTCAGCATATAACTGTGATAGTCGGGGTGCCTGGGTGGCTCAGTGGGTTAAAGCCTCTGCCTTCGGCTCAGGTCATGATCCCAGGGTCCTGGGATTGAGCCCCGCATTGGGGCTCCCTGCTTGTCAGGGAGCCTGCTCCTCCCCACCTCTGCCAGCCTCTCTGCCTACTTGTGATCTCTGTCAAATAAATAAAGGAAATCTTAAAAAAAAAAAAGCAACTGTGATAGTGTCCTAACTGGTTCCCTTCCCTTCTGTCTTGCTCCCCTCCCTTTCACAGCTGCTAGAATGCACTTTGTGAAATTAAAATTTAATTATAAGAAATAGTCACTCCCAAGCACAGATGCTTTTAATGCCTTTCCATTGTCTTCAGGGTGATATATGGTTTCTTTAGCATGCCATGCAAAGCTTTCATGTCCTGCCATCATTCTTCCAGAGTAGAGAGTACACTCTCTACTACACTCTAGCCATGTCAAACTATTTTAAGTTCCTTAAATACATTGTGCTCTCTCATGTTTCTACTTTGCCTTTTCTGTCTACAGCACTCCTGCTGCCATCAATCTAGTTCTGTCTGGCCCTGAAGTTCCAGTTCCAGCAGCATCTCCTTTGGGAAGACTTGCCTAGGCTTCCATGTGCTTCTTTGCTTCCATGCACCTTCACCAGCATCAGCTGCACTGTATTGCATGTTAGTGCACATGCTTGTCTCACTCATTAGATCACAAACTGCTTGAGAGAAGAGGCTCTGCGCTCTTCAGCTCCATCCTCGGTGCTGTACAAATTAAGCACAGGGCAGGCTTGTTGGATGTGTGAATGATTGAGTGAGGATATATGTGGTCAGTGGCAGTGCTGGAATCAGGATTTAGAATTGCCAATAATTGACTTTTAAGCTTTTATTTTGCCTAGGTAATGCGTTCACATAATTGACTATTCAAAAGGTACAAAAAAGATGTTCAGTGAAAAATTTTTCTTTCACTCCAGCCAATCTTTACCCCTCCCTGAAGACAATCAGTATTGTCAGGTTTTTTTGCCTTCCAGAGATGATATATGCACTTACTTATTCAACAAATATTTGTTGAGCACCTACTGTGTGCTTGGTACTAAGCTAGGCTCTGGGGATAAACAGTGAGTAAAACAGATAAAAGTCCCTGACTTTCTGGAACCTAAATTCTATACATTTTTCTTCCCTCCTTTGAAAAAAAAAACCAACCATGAATGAGAAGATAACATACACTGTTTGACCTTTCTTTGTTTTATTTATTATATCTTGAAGATTAATCCATTTCAGCTCATAAAGACCTCCTCTCCCCTCACCCCCCGCTTATTATTTCATTATGTAGATGTACCATCATTTATTTAGCCAGGTCCCTACTGATGGATGATCTTTTGTTATTACACAATGCTGCAGTGAAAAACCTGTTGTACACTTGTCATTTTGCATATGTGTATCTATAGGAAAAATTCTTAGGTATGCAGTTGCTGGGCCAAATAGTATATATATTTGTAAATTTGGTGGGTAGTCTGATCCATGACTTCAGTTTTTTATTATGAATATTTCAAGCATGTAGACAAGTATAGGTAACACTATAGGAGATACGTATATACCCACTCCTCATTAAACAGTTGTTGACCGCTTACCAAGGTTCTGCCTATTAAGTACTTTTAGCCACTCCTTAACATTGTGATGTTTTCCCGCTGAATATTATCTTGGACTCAAGATACTAAGTTTCTTAGAACTCATACCCTGCCATCCTGGAGTCATCACTATACAGTCTATCTTGGACTGTATTTTTTTTTTTTAATATAACCTCATTTTTAGGAAAAGGCAGCTTCAGAGGAAAATTCCATTATGCTATTTTTGGTGTCTAGAATCTGAGTTTCAAAAATGTTTATTTTGCCTCCTTCCTCTGCTCAAAAGCAACATAAGAATGCTACGGGAAGTTGGTGGCCTGTCGTCTTGGAGACTTGTTTTATTTGCTGGTGGAAGTG